>CM064893.1:1208243-1323243 GCA_030347415.2 Decapterus maruadsi | reverse complement strand
CTACAGTAGTCCTCTGTTGCCACGGGTGCTTCCCTTCTCCTCAGCCTTGTATGAGCCCCCTGTCCCTCACATTGCCCTACATAGCACATGTCTATGAGGCATTATGACCTCATTAATATTCTCTGGCCTCACTAGACAGCATAACATAAGGATGCATTAAGCATAAGCTGCATTAGCCCCAATCTTACCTCAACAAGCCAGAGCCCTGTGTTGTTCAGCTTGCAAAAGCTGCCCCAAATCTTTGCAACTTTTGGGGCACGAAGTCAGGGTGGTAAAACTGACACTTTTACCCCTCTCTCTTCAGTAACAAGCTTAATTTTTCCACACGTAAAAAAAGAAGGAAAAAAAAGTCTGCTCAGGCCACATTGAGAAAAAAAAAACAGACTAGAATAAAGTCATAAATTTACGAGAAAAAAGTCACAACATTACGAGAATAAAGTCTTACATTTACGACTCAACTCTCGAAGTTTGTGATTTTTTTATTTGTCAATGTGGCCCTAGTGCTCTGTCGTACACCAGAAGAGATGAGACACAGGAATCAAGAAGCAGTTCAACTTTTAGGTCCTGCACCGGAGTGATGGTATGAAAATGATTTGGATGTGGGTGGGGATGCAATGACTGTAAACCAAATACTGAAGTGTATTAGTGCTATGAATATCGGTTAGGATTATAAGAACATACAGTAACTGAGCCTGTTTCTCATTACACTTGCTGCCCCTCCCTGGGCAATTATTACAACCACAGAAAAGACATCTGCAAACAGGAAGGCAGCGTCCCCTTAACCAGGAAGTCATGTTTTCACCTACTCACAGCTGTAATCTAGCAAAACCATCAGCTCACAATGTAAGGTGAGGTCATGCGGGCAAACAAGCACAAGTATTTACAGTGAAGTGGGTCAGAGGGTTCACTTCTGATCATTTTCTGTCTTATTGTCTCCCCATACAAACGATCAGAGCTGGCACAAACCCTCCCTTTAAGAAGAGAACAGAGACACTGAGGGGAGGGACGAAGCCTGCAGTGCACATTGGTATTCCCTCTAGCTGATCCTCATGGATACAGATGGTCCCCCACTCAGGGCTCACACAGGGAAGCACAGAGAAGAAAAAAAGAGAGGGAGAGAATGAGAGCAACAGGGAGCTCATCTGTGACTGTGGTCAGAGAACTGACCCCCCCCTCCTCCTTTCCTCTGCATCCCACAGCTGCCCATGTGCTCACACTTTGATTGCTTTGGAGGCAGAACAGTATTTCTCATCAGAATAAAACAAGCAACAGAGTTTACATTTGAAGATTTCTGAATGACTAATAGGGATGCACGATATATCGGCATTAATATCGGTATCGGCCGATGTTCGTCTTTTTTTAACATATCGGTATCGGTCCGATGTTTAAAATTGAGCCGATATATATCGGCCCATATATATTTGTATGTAAAACCTACAAAGTTGAGGTAATGCGAGGAGGATGGTAGCCTGTAACCTTGTTATTTGGAAGTAAAATACATTCTGAAAATAAAGGAAGACATTCAAAAATTCAGTTTGCATGATTTTCAGTCTGTACAAAAATGTATCATCTCAGAAACTTCAAAAAAACCCAACACATATCGATATCGGTAAATATCGATTATCGGCCATAACAGAAAAATTCATATCGGATATCGGTATCGGCCAAAATTTTCATATCGGTGCATCCCTAATGACTAATCATCAGGAGGTCAGTGAGCTACGAGCCATCGTCTCATAGACAAGCTGCTCAGGACTAAATCAATAGCCCATTAACACTCCCAGCATCTGCCACGGCCATGGACTGGAGGCGTATTGAACAGGATTCAATTAATAAAAAATATGCAGCTATGTTCAATGTACTGATTCCAAGTGAGAGTAAGTACCGCCCACTCACTTGGTGAAGAGTCAAGCAGCTCATTAACCAAGAAAAAAAAAGGGAATAACAAGAGTTCCAATTCAATGATTCACAAGACATGGAATGGGCTGACTCTTAGATATAATGTATGGCCTATATGTGTTTGCCTTTGGCCAAGAGACATGAATGTGAAAGAGCTGCTACGGGTGAAGCTGATGGTTCATATGAGGACAGACCAGTCACTGAGGAACACAAGTCTACAGTTAAGGGTTCAAGACATTTTCTGAAAACAACAAGCAACACAAACACGATTGTTGCGTCATCTTCGGCCTCTAACCCACTATATTCTGCACAAATGCCTTTTGAGAAACAAAACTGATATGTCATTCAAAAAGAGGAAAAGCATACTTACTCATGTAGATGTTCCAATATATTGCATTGTGGCAACACAAAGGCTACAGGAAGTATCAGACTCCTTTCCTTTTTGCACATTTGAGTTCATTTTAGTATATTTTTGGAAAATTCATTTAAAAATCTGAAATTCATTTTTAGCAGAGTCTGCAAGAGAGAGAAATCCTGGAGAAGCTGCTGGAAGGTAACCTGCTGTCAGGAGCCCTCCAGAACCATAACGTTGGCCCTTAAACACATATTGTTGTTGGAATTATGGGGTAGCAGAGTGTGACTGAGGCAAAAATTGGAACTTCTTTCAATGAAATGAAATGTACATCACAATGAAATGAGGCCAAAATCTGAATACTTTCTGAAAGCACGGTCTAACTGACATTAGAAGCTGGCTCCACTTGTTTATGAACAATCCTTCTACAGAGGAACCGTTTATAGAGAGGATGTTTATGGCTAAAGCTGAGGCAGGAGGGGAGATTCTTACAAGGAGCTCAACATTCAAAGGAAGAGCCAACAGAGATCTCTTTTCTTTTGTAATGCATATTATGCTACTGATAGGAAACAAACCTCCATTTCTACTTCTGAATAATAAAAGGTGACTGAGCGGGCGTGCGATACATACACTAAAAGGAGAATCAACATGCTCCAGCATGATATACTTGACTTTCAGGCTGCACAGGAATCACACATGAGCAGGTATTCCTCTCCCCAGTGCTGCTGCTGTCGCTGACAACACCTGTCTTGAACCTCTCTGTGTGATGAAATCCCCTAGAGCTGTGACATACACACCCAAAACCTGCTAGTGGTAGTTTCAATGATTTTTTGGGAGAATCTTGATGAAGCTGTATATTATCATCATCTGGTCTGATGATGGTTTCAGGTCAGGTGTGATTTGACTAATTGACAATTATACCTGCATGATATCAGCAACATGTGTGATGACTTACAATAAATAAGCACACATTTTAGTATGAATATTAACCTTATGTTCCAGAGTCTTTCTGCTACCCTGTTAATATGTGCCCTGAAACACTCCATAGAAAACATATTTTGAGCATACTTTCATTTATCAGTTAAACAGAACATTAATTTAAAGGGATAGTTCACCCAAAATTCAAATTTCACTCATTATCTACATGTCAACTAAGAGCTGTGAGAATTTTCAGAGTCCTCCGTTCCTTCTCTGAGTTACAGGGGGGTCCACGCAGCAGTATTTGTCCATATAATGGTTGTGAATGGATACCACTTTTCTTGGTTCAAAAAGACACACCAAAAAACATCCAAATACCTCCATACTGCTCGTCTGTAATGTCCCTAAAAGCCCTGACTGGAAAAATTGTTCTGAAAAAAATTTAATAAGTCTATATTTTAAGCTTGTTTGTAGCGGAAGCTCCCAGTGTCTCAGTTCACTGCTCTTCCTGTGTCAGTGCAAATCTCACGTTATTTGCACTGACCGGCGGAACAATTTCTCATGTCGGGGGCTTCAATACAAGAGGGACATTACAGACGAGCAGTATGGAGGTATTTGGATGTTTTTTGGTGTGTCTTTTTGGACCAAGAAAAGTGGTATCCATTCACAACCATTATATGGACAAATCCTGCTGCGTGGACCCCCCGTAACTCAGAGAAGGAATGGAGGACTCTGAAAATTCTCACAGCTCTTAGTCGACATGAGGGTGAGGAGATAATGAGTGAAATTTGAATTTTGGGTGAACTATCCCTTTAACCCTCTCCTGTCTCCTCTCCTTACTCCCAATACAATTAATCAGTCAAGGCTACTGACAAAAGTTCTAGATAAATTCAGATACATAGTCTGACAGTAGTCATGACGCCCTGCTTGTCTGCTGGATCGTCAGAAGTCTTTCTGGAGGCAGGACGTGTCTGAGACACCAGGAACTACACTAAATATCATACAAGTTTCATACATGACTGTTTAAGTGGACTAAAACATATAGCTATGGTCTATTTGTTTGGTTATTGGGCTGTCTTGTATTCCTACTAAATTCAGTTCAGCTGACATGTTTTTCATCACCTGACTGATATCCTACTGCAGGCTACCTCTGAGACAATGGTTGAGTAATTCTGGCATTTTAAGACCAAACCGTAGGCTACATGTTCTAAATCTTGGTGTTAGGAACAGCTGGCCTATTTCTACCATGTCGTAATATTTAAAAAATGTAAAAATCGGTCTACATTGCACAGAGCTATAGCTATCTTCGGACATCAGCACAGAAATCTTGTTTAGAGCACAGACCCATGAACAGATGATTTGAGTAGGACAAGCAGCTCCTCTCGGAGACACTGGCCGTATGAGCGGGGGCTTCTGGGCTCTTTGTTGGAAGAACACGCCGCTTGAAGCGCATCTTGCTGGGTTGGGGTGGAGATGAGGGGATCCAGCCCTGGACCAGCTGTCCTCACAGACACACAATGCTGCACTCACGAACACACTCACCATCCGACTGCTGAAGTATTTCTCCACTTCGGATAAACTTCGCACGGACACGTTCGCGCTGGGCATAATAATCCGTGGAGGTGGTCGGTGGTCGGTGGTCGGTGGGTCGGGGGCACTGACAGCAGACTGACAGGCTCTTCAATGCAACAACGCCAACACTTGTTTACAACTAACGCCTAATCTCGGAGCCATGTTTCCCTCTCTCACCCAAACACACACAACCCAACACACACCCTGCTGTCTTCAACGTCCAAAAACTGTGTGAACGTAAACTCCGCCTTTTTGTTGGTGCAGCCTCCGGGAGGAGGAGGGGTTAATGTCCCAGCGCACGGCCATGCGCACGGCGCGTCACCAACACAACAGCCTCCTCGTTTGTCCACGAGCTGTTTCTTGAGTAATCACAAGTGCACAGCAGTTCATATCTCTGCTTCTGTTCATTTCCATGTGCTTTCTGTGGCATACATTTGTAAAAGTTTTTAAAAGTTTATTTTGTCATTTTTGGGACATTGAAACCACATAAGTCGTCATTTCACACCATAAATACAACACACCATATGTGAGGACTAATAGGCTATGTATACAAGTGAAATGAGGAAGGCAAAAAGTGTCAATTGATTGTAATTTGTCTGGTACTCCTTATGATGAACCGTACTGCAGCCCTTCTCTTTTCAGTCTTTTGAAAATCTATAAAATGAATGTTGTTAATGTAAAAGTTGCTCATTATTTCATAGAGTTCTCTCTTTGCTTTGTTAAACCTTCATGACTTACCCACAAACAGTTAAAGCTGAACCCCCACAAGAGGCCATGGGAACCGTCCAACTGGCCCTTTCACTAACATTCATTCAGCTTGGAATGAGCTAATCCACCTGACCACAAACACAAAAGCCCATGTTGCATCACAAATCCCTTAACCTTTACAGATACAGACATATGGACAAGAGATGACAAGCATATGTGCTTTTGTCTGCAGAGCATACACGAATCGCACCACACACTGACATGCATTAACATCTGAGGTTCAAAGAGGTCAAATCAAGCCACACAGGGACATGATAGGGTTGTGACTTTGTCAAAAACAGCAGCAGACAGTATCATTCATTCAGTCATCAACTCTAAATGCTGCCATCAGTGCCTTTAATCAGCTGGAGGAGTTCAAAAAGCTCTTTTATCCATATCTGCTGCTGAGCCCTAATGAAACATCTAGTCTAGTAATATAACACCCACCTTCACGTCACTTGACACAAAAACACAGCAATACGTTTTTGGGGTAGGGCGCAGAGTTTTCATTATTTATTCAGAAGGAACGCGTTAACAATCTGGTGTGTTACGGAGCAGGACTGAGTTTTCTTCATAAATATGAACTGAATAAATTCCCTGAGCCTCAGTGAGTCTGCACTGCAAACTCAAATATCTTACCAAGAATATTTGTCTTATTTCTAGTCAAAACAAATCTCATTCTACTTCAAATAAGAAACAACACATAAAAAGCAGCTTGTAGACAATTTTTACTTCTTGCAAGCAGATTTTCACATGAAATATAGCATCAATAGCCATATTATACAAGGTAAAACATATGTTGAACCAGCGTGCTTTGTATATTTTGTATTGTACAATGTTTGTTCCTTATATTATGTACTGTCTAGAAATATGGGGGAATGCATATTTTACTCAAACTAAACCGATTCTTCAAAAAAGCGCTGTAAGGATTATCACAAAGTCAAATTATAGAGAACCATCAAATGAATTATTCATTAAAGGAGCTTTACCGCAAATTCGCGGCCACTAGATGGAGCATCAGATATAAACAACTGCAGTCACAGAGAGAGCAGCCTCGTTTGGTGTTCTGTAGTGTAGGACGTGAGGAGAAAAAACATGCAGCCCCCCCCCCCCACACCCTCCTCCTCACCCTCCTCCTTCTCCTCACCGTGCGATTGGGGAAATGATAGAAAAAAACCTCCCTAGTAGTCGAAGCAGCAGCTCTACGTCGCGCACAACCACAACAACAGCTACAACTTCCTCCTACAATGCAGGCCACAGTGGACGGCTCCTCAGTCCATGAGTTTCATGTCTCAGACCGGATCATGTAAAGACACAAAAACACAGAAATATCCGAGTTTTCATTATTTATTCAGAAGGAGCGTTAACAATCTGGTGTGTTAACAGGGACAAACTAGTTAAGCACACAGTCGAATAATAACATGATCTGAGAGAAGCAGCCTCTCTGTTTTTCCAAACTCAAATATCTTACAGAGTGGCTCTTATTTTAAAATCATTTTTTGTGAGAGGACAACTGAAGAAAGACACAGGGGCATGGAGAGAAGTGTTGTACCGACAATTTCAGTGACTGTTAGCAGCCTAGCATTGTATATTTTTACAATTTACTATTGTTTTTCCGATTCGGATATTTTCCCTGTTAGAAATGCAATTGGGGGAATGCATATTTTGGATCAAAACAACAACAGATTCAGCATTTGCCCCACGGAAACTACACTGGTGGCTAATTTTTTGGTAAATTTAATTATGGCTCCCCCCGACCCATCTTTTGCATATTTCAGCTTATTTTACGCTATTACTGCCGTATTTGCGATAATGCACCTTTAAATTAAGGGCATTTAACTTTATGGACTTAGTGGAATACAAAATAGCATTGATAATGTACAAAGTGTATGACAGATTACCTAGTAAAATTGCGAACATGTTTAAAATAAGGGTGAGTAGATATGAGCTTCGAAGGAAACATGATCGAAAAAGACAAAGTCTAGGACTATAATTAAAGATCAATGTATTACAGTAAGAGGTGTAAATATATGGAATGCACTCGACGACAAATTGAAGATGTGTCAGTCAATTCATGAATTTAAACGTTTGTTTAAGTTTAATGTATTTGAAAAATCTGCGGGATGCGGTAGCTGAATTATGTTTGGGATTGTGTAAATGATATGATTTTTTTGTTTGATGTTTTGGATGTTGTTATCTGAATAAGTTGATCATGTAAGAAGGGAGGGCGTAAATAAGCGATAGCTTCAGCCGAGGCCTTTTCGGCTCGTTTTTGTGATGAGTCTTATTTTAAGTGGAAAGAGATCAGTTTTGACTAGAAATGAGACATTTTGACAATAAGACAAATATTCTTGGAAAGATTTGGAGTTTTTGCCGTGTGTTGGGAGTTTTCCTCTGCAGCCCTCTTCCACATCATTTAGTCAAGCTGCTTCCTGAAGGAGCTTTGATGATGAATTCCACCACGGTCACATTCTGTAAAGCAGATATCAGTGGAATGTTTTTGTTAATATAAGTCCTAAATAGTCCTATTTTCCGTCAGCAATCACTTACATGGAGTGTTTCAGCCGTAACACGAGTCTCTCCGTCACTCTGCTCTGCTGTAAACCAGGAGAAAACTTTCCTTGTGGGATACAAGTGTTATCCAATGAGGAGAGAGAACGGCATGAAGGGCTGTGTGTGCAACCAAGGGGTGCGCGTGAATGTGGTGACGTAGCACGAGGACCAATAGATGCCTGACGAGGGCGGGGGCTGCTAACTCATGGTGCGTTCAAGGAAACTCGTAACTTGTGTTTTTCCTTCCTGTGAAGTCATACCAGTTCGATCTGGTACGAGTTCACGGGTCGGAAGTTACGAGAGGCCGTTATAGTGAACTTTCACAGACAAAAGGACGGTAAAAACACGAGTTACAGGTTACCTGGAACGCTACAAAGTTGTAGTTGTGACATGAAGCTGTAACTTACGGTTTCAAAAGCCTGCCTTGAACGCAGCATTAGCCGAAACGGCCGGATCGCTGATATCTGCTTTAACCCTAACCACTTCAGTGAGGTAGATGCTAACTTGTTTCCAGGACAACTGTAGGGCTCATCCCAGAACCAAGCTACTTGGACCTGGTCAACACTCTCTCTCTCCCTGAATGGTCAGTTGGTCAGTTTTGTCCCTCTGATATTATGTCAGAATTAGACTAACTTTTTCACCTTTTAAAAAATGCTATAAATTTGAAGATATTCTGCAACTGTTGACTCAGACTGTCGACTTCCCAACATGACTAAGTCCCACACACTGGATTCTGTGGCCCAGACCTGCTGTGCATAACCCTAACACAGCTTGTATCTAAAAGCTGAAGGTGGTGTAAACACTGGGAATCCACTTCAGTCCATCAAAATGAAAGCTCAACCAATAACAGAGAAGTGTGATTGAAAGACGTTTTTATTGTCAAATGACTTGACAATCATTTTCTGTCCACATTAAGTTGTCCAAAAGGTTGAATCTATGAATGACCAAGTGGCAGCCAGCCGTTCTTGGTACGTTCTATTTACAGATCTATATACACAATGACCTCAGGTTCACATGATGTCAAATAGCTGACAAGTGATGCTGCCCTATCCTTTGGATTGGCAAACAAATAAGAAATTAAGGTTATAACTTTTAGCAATAACAACATCTCACAAATCAATTCACAAGACACGGTTTTTTTCTTCATAATCATTAGAAAATAAAAAAGCATGGCCATGTAGGAAAGCAGTGAAAAAGAGACCATAATTCTTCAAAGTACAAACAAGATCTGCAGAAAAGGAAAGGCTTGGAGGCAATGAAGCATAAAATACTATGTACAATAAAAAGCACAATCTACTATGCAGAATTCAAGGGTTGGTTCCTCAATGGGCAGTAATTGGAGGCTTTCTTTCATTTCATTTCTCTCTTTGTGAACTGTGCTCTACTAGTACTCTCTAGTTACTGCACAGTCACAAGCAGGAACCAGGTTGAGTGTGAAAACAAAATTCATAGTGGGTGCTGTCATAAATACAGTATGTTATGACCACTCAGAGACCAGCCTGCAAGCACTCTGATTGGCTAGCTGTTGACTTTCCACGGCCCAATGTGGTTATTAAAGGTAACCCATTGCGTCAGACGCCAGAGACCGCCTGGCTGTTATAATCAGTGGACTCCATTTTCAGGATGTAAGGGATGATGCTGTCGATCTGCACGTTGCCGATGAGCCCGGCGAAAAACAGTTCCTCTGTCACCGCTGCACTGATCAGCCTGAGGGCCGGGAGACGCAGCAGCAGTTTGGATAACCTGAGAGGAAGGAGGAGGGAAGCATACACACAATGGAAAGACATGTCAATACAACAAAGCAAGTACGCATTAGTGCAGGCATGTCAAACTGAGGTTGGGTCTGGGGCCGGATCCAGACCTTCTGATCTCATGTGGGCCGGACCAGGAAAATAATGACAAAATGTCAACTCCAAATCTTTAGCTTTGTTTTTCAGTACTATGCTTTATCATCAAGCCTACATTTGTAACCTACATGTTATGATTACGGATCACAAGGGATCTATTCTAACAACACATTTATTCACAAACAATGGAATTGATCAAAATAAAATGATTGGTTTATTAAATACAGCTGAGTAAACAGTTTTAAACCACTGAATCAACTCACCACACTAAACAAAGTGGGAGCTATGAAGAAATTATTTTTGCCTTAATTGACATACTTTGAAAATGCACATTTATCAAAAAACAAAACAAAACAGACCAATAAGGCTGGACCTATTGAGGCAAAAGTTACAGCAGTGCAAACAAACAACTTTGTAGACTGGACCTGTATTTTAATATGAAACCATATTCATCTTATTTTCAATTTGTGGTCTATTCATGTGTGCAAACAAAATCCACCCTTTTCCCCTTCTCCCTCCCTCACTGCACTCCTGTAGTGCTGCTGCTGCTCCTGAAACCTGGCGTCTTTTTTCCTTCACGAGTGCATCAATATCCTGAGTAGCAGCACATTTAACAATAGGTGCGTTGTTTCCATCAGATGTTTAGATGCATCTAGTTGTATCGCATCGTAAAATGATGATGGAAACGCCGTGATTCTAATTAAAATCCCCTGATTCGCACAATCTGAAATACGCTCGCTATGGCCGGGTTTTGGTTGATTCGAATGGGATGGAAACAGCTGGATGTGAATTAAGTGTGACGTAGCGCACTTTCACCCCGTCTGCTCCCGTGTTTACAGTTCACTCACAAGACAACATCAGGGTTTCTGCACCGCCACGGCAAAATAAAAGCCCCCACACACCTTCATAATGATGTTACTGCACAGTTCTTCATAGTTCCTCCTCAGCAAAAACTAAACTTATCAACCAGCGCATCCAGCGTTTAGCATTGAAGGAGTCATCACCCGGAAATCGCAATTTCTCTTGTTAAAACATGCATATTGGTGTTTGACCTCAGTTGAAACTTGCCTGAAAAGCTGGACTTTGAAAGTGGCTCCGTTTTTTCGCTTCGGCTCTTTTTCCGAACAGGAATAGCACACACGGGTGTGCCTTCCTAAAGCACGAGATTTTGATTCTTCTCCGACGGTGACCTCACCGGCGGAGGCTACTTGCCTCTTTCACCACCCAACCCCGGCCCGTCCGCTACCTGAAATCGCCGAAGCGGTACCAGGGGGCTGTTTATGTTTTGGAGTCTGCATGCAGGCACGCCCCCCCCCCCCCCCCCCGGCTCTGTCCTTCCTGCGGCGAATCAGCGCGTGCCTCATACAGTGCACATCCGGACCAGTCAAAACCTTGCGCGTAATCTCGCGTGATAAAGTCGCGGTAGGAAAAAGGGTCAGAACAAGCTCAATGTTTGATTACATTTTTTTTTTTTTTTCTAATAAGTTTTACGAATTGATCCAAAGCGATCCAAGGGGGGCTGGATACGTAAAAAAACCAGGTTATGACTCCTTTAAGAAAATCTGTACCGGCCGCGACTCTCTCCCTCTCTCTCTCTCACACACACACACACACACACACACACACGGACAGGTCGCATAATGACATATACATATGCGCTAAATCGCGCTAATGTGCTCAAATCAGACCGCAAGTTTGGATTTCAGTTGGTCCACTGGGCTGCCCTCTAGCAGCTGGAGGGAGTATTCGGGCTTTGGCGTATTTCTTTAAAAAAAAATCCTAACTTTTGATAGAAATGAGCTAGAGACTTGCTTTTTTTTTGACATACTCAGAAATGTATACCGGGCCGGATGAAATCATCCGGCGGGCCGTATGTTTGACATGCCTGCATTAGTGCATCACTGCCATCCCAGCAGTGACTTAGCATTATGCTAGAATGCTAGAAGTCAACAGGACTTACCGATAGGAATCTTCTGGGTAGGTCCTGCTCACATAGTCCTGCAGCTCCATGTAAGCTTTTTCCTGGAACCTCTCAATCTGTGGGGTGTTATCTATGCCTGGGTGGTCTGATGAAGAAACACACACACAGCCGGCCATGAGGATACAAACACAACTTGAAGGCTATTCTCATTTTGTAAAGTGGCCTGTGATGTACACACCAGGACTGAAGAGGACAATGGCTTTGAGGTAGGCATATTCATAGGAATCTGGAGACAGCTTGGACATGCTGTTACAGAACTCCTGCATCCTCCAGATGTGCTCCATTACTAGTTTGACTCGTTCTGGGGACAGCTTTTCTATTGAACAAATAAGAAACAAGACAAGTTTAAAGGAAACAGAAATATAAGGGAGAAAGTATTATGCCCCTTTCCCACTGGCCAAAAAACCCCTTTAAACCTGCTAATAACCGGCTTCTGACGGCGTCCACGTCAAGCCACACAGGTTTTAATCGACTCGCCTCCAATCAGCGTGCAGTGGGATCTTTGCACCCTGGTCAACCTGTTAGTTCACATGATGTATAGTGTATAGCTACCCTTGTCCATCTCCGACACAAATTCCATTTGATTGTGTTTCATCAGTGCTTGAAGAAATGTGAGCGTGCACTGCGTGTCAATGGTTTAGAGGAAAAGAGGAAAAGACACGGACCACCACCTCACTAGCTTCCATTCTACTGTTCATGTTAACTTAGCTGTTCTCTGTCGCCGTGCTGGAGGTGAATGGCCACAGCTCGCCAGCTGGAGATCAGACCTTGGTTTTCTGGCCAGTGGGAAAGCAGCTTTAGTGTTATTTGTTGCAAATTTAACACCAACTGTGTCACAAATAATGAAAACCTTACAATTTGAAATGTCATTATCATAAAGTTCAAGCATGCAAAGGTCAGTTGCATTGGACATTTGCAATTGGGTTGAAAGTGAAAGAGGCGGGCAACAACGGAGTCCTTCCTACCTACCTTCCTGTAAGCTGGTCTGCAGGTGGTTGATAATGGCACTTAAGATGGTACCAACATTCATAACATTGGAACACTGTGCCAGACCCAGGGCAAACAGTTCATTCCAGCAGGCTTTCATCAAGTTAATGTCGTTGTCTTGACTTCTGTAAAACCAAAATTCATTCATATCTGTTATTCAAATTGTCATTTTTATAACGGACATTTGTTGACAATGATTTAACAAGGTATATCTATAAAACACGTGACAAAGGCTTACCCAAGTGTTTGAAAGGCAGGTATGGAGCGTGCCCAGTGCATAGAGAGAAAAAGTAAGCGGGAGGCTGACTCACAGATGTAGTTGACATTGAGGTACTCTGGCACAGGCAAAGGCATCATGAGCTGCAGGAACAAGAGCAGACATGACTTCACTTTTAATTCAAACCTTTACATCAGTGGAAATCAACACTGTTTTTCTAATTTTCATCTCCTCCTGAGGGTCTGGGTCAGCAGATGCACTTTTACCTTGAAAGGGATATGGCTGTCAGAGAGTAAAGGTCCCTCCAACTCCACCACAGGACCTGATTGGTCTCCTGACATCAGCTGCATTGTGGCCTCCAAGGAATCCCCTGTGGGACCGTCACCAGGGTGCAGGACTTTGGCCAGGGTATCGAAAGCGCTGCCATGCACAAAATATGAAAACGGTATGTTCACAAAGAGCCACATTTTGATTTACGTCTTGTACATTGAAGCTCATTGAGAATAGAAAACAGAGCATCCAGCAAAGTACCACAGTGCACCATAGACGGTCCAAGACGGGCTATTTTCAATTGACTATGACCCAATCTAATTAGGTCTGTAAAAGCAGAGTCAGGAACCACGTGGCCTTGCAGGAAATTCAATTAAAGCATTTTGACAAACAGAAAAAACTGCAAACAGCCTCTGGGTTTGTCTCTAGCGCTCCTGCAGATCTCCATCCAGAGACTGTTTGCCATCAAAACTGCTTGATTCATCATGGCTTCTCCCTCACCGCGTGATGTCACTTGCAGTTTGCTCATCTCCTTGCATGTCTGTTATTGAGCCGTCGCCGTTGCTAAGTGTTTCGACTCCCATCAGATCGTTGCCGCTGTCACTGGCCTCCCTGGTCTTGTTGAGGTGGGCCAGGGAAGTCACTACGTTTGCCAGCGTACCGAGGTCACCTTGAGATGGATCCTCCTGCTGTGGATTCATATTAACAATGATTATTCAATATGCTTCAAAAATACTAACTCTGTATTTGTAAATGAACAAAGGAACAGTTCTGTAAGAGCAGTTGATTTGATGAGTGTTACCTTATCAGGGGATGCTGGGATCAGGATGGTGTTTTCCAGCTTGGGGAAGGGTTGTTGGATGTTCAGCAACATGCTTGATTCCAGCAAACTTGTAGACCTGCAGTGAGAGATTTGAGATTTCATACATGTTTCAGACTTGACAGTAGCACAGACAAAACATCCAAAATGGCTTCAAATATTATTTCATATTACAGCAATATTATCAGAGGGTGTCTCCTATACAGTAGAATATTTTGCCATGCTGACACGCACGCACATACAATCTTACCAGCCATACTTGAATATCTGCAACAGTGTTGGGTAAGAACTTGCCAAACCATAAACAACACAAACTGAATATTTTTACTGTAGAATAAACACCACCCAGTGTTTTTCAGTTGTAATTGAAGATTCCTGCATGTTTAGCTTTGATTCGCCCTGTGCTTGAACTTTAGGAAACACACACACACACACACACACACTAAACTCTAGATGCTTCTTGTATCGTCTTGTTAAATGATCAAAGTCATCACTCAGACTTACTGGTTTATTACATATCAACATTCTTAAAGGGATAGTTCAACATTATCATTATTCATGATTGATTGCCATGGCAACGAACAAAGCTTCGAAGCAACACAACGTTCCAAAACAGAGCTGTTTTAGAGGTAAATACAGAGACTGCTTGCTGAAAAACTGTCCCTGAAGGCAACGCGCATCAGCGGTTTTTGCATGAATTTCCCTCTAAAACAACTCTGTGTGGTAACGTTGTGTTATTATCTCATAGCGTGGTGAATGTGCAGGTCACAACTTGTCCACCAGAGCGTTGTGGAGTTGTTGGATTGTGTCTTTGATGAGGAAAACCAAGAAATCCCATGAGCCTCCGTAGCGTAGCTCTGAGCAGCTCACGGCTCTGCTCCGCCGTTCTAAAAATAGCTTGCACCGATAATTAAAGGTAACAAACCTACTTCTATGACTATAGGGATTATGGCAATGGGCCACTTTGCCAAAATGTCGAACTATCCCTTTAACCATATAATGGTCAGATAATGACAGTGCATCAGAAAGGTGCACATTCAGCTCTATGGTCAATTAGTGCTACGTGTATTCTTGTAACTGCAGTATTATCCAGGTGTATTCCAGCCTTCAGTATGCTTGTAAAAGATGATGCAGTCGAACACAACGTCAAAGTTCTTAGAAATGTAACAAATATATTATTTACAGCAGGACTCATTTTGTGTTGAATTAAATTGTAGAGGTGTATGTTAGTGTATATAGTTATGTAGTATGTACCTGGCAGTTTCCTTGTCAGATACAAACGTGGGCGTGGCGGCCAGAGGGCTGCACAGGTTCTTGCGGATATAGATCTTCTCAGTGGAGGCAGCACAGTTGACAGATTTCTCTCTGGTGGTCACTTCCACAGGCTTTCTCTCACACTGCACAGCTAAAACACAAAGACATTGCATGTTTGTTTTTTTTACACAAGTCCTCAATAATGTATCCACAACCTCTAGATTATAAATATTACAGCTTCTTACAATCTTGCTTCATGCCCAGAGCTATGCAGCGCTGCAGTCGACAGTACTGGCATCGGTTCCGGTGAAGCTTGTTGATGGCACACTCTCCAGAGCCCCTGCATGTGTACACCAGGTTCTTCCTAATGCTGCGTTTGAAGAAACCCTTACAGCCTTCACAGCTGACAGCTCCATAATGACGCCCTGGAAGAGGAGGGAGAGAACAGGGTCGTGTTGCTGAACACTTGCTCAATTATTACTGAAATATCTTGACATTTAAGCAATTTGTCATTTCCTACCTGAAGCCTTGTCCCCACAGACAACGCAGTACTCCACAACAGGCTTCACAAGAGACTGGTCTGAGCCTTCAGTCACAAACTGAGAAACAATCCAAGATAGTGGAATCATTTACCACAACAAACATGTCGACAAATTGAACAATCAAGAGCCAGCAAAGATCCGATTATCGGATGTTTGCAAACCACATGGTGTCTGATGTTCCTGTGGTGTGGGATGTGTTCAGAGTGAGTCTGTCCGCTTCCATCCGCTCGGAAGGAGAGATCGTAAATAATGGACATGTTTAATATTTGCAACTAGAAATCCTGTGGTGTGTGTGGTGTTCCGAGGGGAGCCGAGCGTGCACGGTGTGGGATGTCACGTGTACCGGACCAACAGCCAATCAAGACGCAAGCTGAGTCAGCTGACAGACTGTAATAGGCTGAAAACAACCACCATGGCATCTTGCTGTTTGTTTACAGTGAAGTCACGTTTGACCAAGCGAGATATGGAATATTAAGTGTGAAGAACCTGATAGCTCTGCTGAAGAATGGGTTAGTGTTGCACTAGAAGATCAGCAGAGAGAGATCTGTCTTTTGTTATCATCAAGTGTGTGGTCTCCTAATCTGTGAAGGTTTGAAGAATCCTGTAGTGTGTACCGTAATGAGTTCATCAAAACTGACTGGAAGAAGTTAGTGACATCCTCTGGTGATACCTGAATCTGCTGTCCTGCCAGTTCAGGGGAGGCAAACAACAGCTGGTTGACTCCAGAGCCATCTGGGGTAGCGAGGATGACCTTGTTGGGTGAGCCCTCCTGCTTGGCCAGGATCACCTTCCCACCAGGGGAATAGTCCGCATTTGCAAGAATAAACTGCTGCTTTCCAGGAGACGACGGCTCGAGCGCTGTTACGATCTGAATCTTCTGGCCAGTCTGCTGATCCGTTACAATCTATTTAAAAAATATATGTACATATAAAGTCACAATGAGGGTTGCAGATGCTGTAAATGCATAAAGAGTGACTGGGGTTGCACATTGAGCAGATGCGTCGGTTCAAACGTGGTGTACAAGCCATCACATCACCTGGATTCTGTGTCCTAAAGCCATGTTGTTGTCTGCTGACACAAGCTGAATCCTCTGAGTCGGTCCATCCATCCTGATGCTGAATACACCTTCCTCCAATGCTCTTTACATCAGCGCCCCATGAAGCAGGCACACCTGTTCAAAGACCATATGTTATACATCTTATTGAATACTCAGGGCTATTTTCTTTATTTTACTGTCTTAGATTTCATGCTTATCAACAGATCAACATTTTTTAAAGGCAGAGTATTTTCCCTAAAATAGCTGTGCTGTGCAGCAGAGCAGTGTTTGTAGATGTATCATCATTAATAAGTTGTAATATACGGTACAGTAAATCGAGTACTGCTCATGGTAAGATAGTAACTCATCACACACGTTAGCTGGAAAACGGACCTCCATGGAGGGTTTGATGTCAATAAAACAATAAACTAGAACCTGTTCCTTTACTTTGATTTTAAGTTAATACAATTACCGATAAGAGAGTGCCTTACAGCTACTATTATTCTGTTCTGTTTACCGGCACTCACTGCACCTTTAACTGGGCCATAACTTCAATCTATATTTCGAATAATGTTAATAGCAACCACAGTGGAGATCATCTTTGAAATGAACCAGCATTAGTTTTTGCATGTATCTAACTGTTAATGTGTGGCCTATGCTAGTCATTCTAGCCGGCGCTAACGTTAGCTCGAAACTGCACTATTGGTAACGTTAGCCCCATCTTAAAATACCCTCAAATATCAGTATAAAAGCGAGAGCAAACAAGCGGTAGTGGTGGAGAAGTTACACAGACAAGCTCTTGACGGCCAACTATTTCAAATCGATACGGAAGATAAAGGTATTTCTTTTCCTGTGGGTGAAAGGTCAACATTGAAGGGTTAAAGCATGCTAGGGTTCAGGGCCCGTGACGCCAAATCGCAAACTCAACATGGAACTCCGGTGTTGACAACTGGGCCAAACTTGCATTACTTCATGCTCTGGATATCCACGTTACCTGGCATTTCCACAACACCGCTGGCGATGCAACACTAAGAGGCACCGCTGTCGTATTCAGGCTCAAATGAGTAGTGTGGTAATTAAGTTAGCGGGGACTGGTTAGCTACGCTAGCACAGCAACTAGCCTAATAACAGCTAGCATTTGTGCTGTTAGCTGACGCGGCTAAGCTTACTAGCATATTCGCTACCTGTGTTCCTGCAGCCGAATTGCCGCTAATGGCGGTGTGTAGACGTATGCTAGGAAAGCAGCAGTTAAACCGCACATAAATACCAACACGATCACATACTTGCCAAGTTGTACTTTTGTGCGCCGAGGTTCAGACTACCACACTAACAAGCTAGTTTAGCTTCAGTTAGCCTGTAGCTAATGGCAGCTTCCCCGCTGTAGATGTGTTGAACACTCCCTCCCCTCCCGTGTTACCGTCACTCGTGTCTCTTTGAAGAAGCCCTCATGTGTCCGCAGGAGTAAATGTTTCTTACCTGTCGAGGAGCCCTTAGGCCAGATAGCGTATTAATTTAAATAAATTAATATTTTAACTGTTTTGATGCAGTTGGTGGGAGGGTCAGAGTTCGTGACCTTTTCTCATCAATAAACTGACTTGTACACATGCGCACTGTGCTAGCTCCCAGTCTGCACCGGCTTGTGATGGCTCGAAGCGTAGATGACACATGTCAGAATGCACTTGTCTTCTTATTAGCCTTCGGTTTATCACAAGTCGTCTTGAATCTCGTAAAAACATCATACCACACAGTATACAATGACAATGACAATTATGTTTTAGTTTACCACGTATGCCGTACGGTTGTGCTCCAAGCTGTCACTAGAACTAAACCAAACCCATCCTGCTGTTACTGCAGTATTTTAAGTTACTTATAAGTGATCAAAACTCAAGCTGTCTTGTCTCCAAAGACAACTATCCTCATTCACAATTGATTTACGATAATTAATGGAATATTTTGTGTTAACAAAAGAGAAAGAGACCCTCAATTAGATAGAGATTGAAGCTGTTGATGTATAGAACATTTTATCCTAGGCTATTTAATGAGAGAGCAGTGTGATGATAATAGTTAAAAAAAAAAAAAAAAAGTCCCCATACTTTTGAATTAGATCTATGTGTTTCTGATAAATCATGGGTTCTATAATGCTTTGTGGTGTGAATGTCCAGATGTTTTAGTCCAGATGTTCAGTAGAGTAGCCTATGATCAACAGGAGAGGTCCTGATGAATACAGAGCTCCAACACAGGCAAAGTGTATTATGCGAAATTTGTTTCAATAAATTCTTTGTAACTTATCTAAATTATTGTAATTAGTAAATGGTATTTTAACACTAAACCTTACCTTTAAATAATGGTATAGAAAGTGGTACCAATATTCTGAATTCATATGACAGAGAAAACAACAATTCAGACTTTTTTGTTTGAACTAAATTGCAATTATGAAGAGTGGCCGTCTCCTCCTGCTCGTACGTGGCTCTTAAACTGTTACACATCTGCTGCTTTCTGCTACAGTAACAATGTTTTTAAGATGGAATTGCTGTGATTGCAAAGTATACTGTTTCTGGAACAATTGAAAATACTGGTGAAAATAAAGTATTCGTGTAATGTGTGTTTGTTCTATTTGTACAAAACGTGTTATTTGAGGAATATCAGCTTCTGCCATCAAACAGAAGATTCCGAGCTCCACAAGCTGGACTGACCAGGCTGAGGAACTCTTCTGTCCCTCAGTCTGTCAGAGTGTTCAGTCAGTTGGCTGCAGGGTTCATGTACAGACTGAGCACTGGCTGTTGCACCAAAGACACTTTGTAATGTTGGATTTATATTGTGAATAGAATTAGGATGTAGTTTGTGGTTTGTTTCAATGTTACGTTTCTGTTATTTTGTTTGTTATTTATGTGAAACTTTGGACGTCGCAAGACTTCAGAGTGATCTGACAATAAAGTGAAATCTTAAATGACCATGTCAGGGACAGTAAAACAGACATTTATTAAAAGGTCAGAAGTGAAAAATTAGATTAATAGACACTTAATAACATTACAACTAATCAATATTTACAAATTAATTGTACAGATGTAAATCTATTCTGTGTGCAGCCCTTTCAGTAACCTAAGTGCAAAACACATTATGGTACATTTATGTATAGGTACAGTTACTGTTTGTCCAAAGACTGAATATTCCCCTGATACAGCATCCAGGACAGATTAGAAGTTACACAAAAACCAAGTGCACGTTGTGTGCTATAACCAAATCATTAGAATTCCCAAACAGAAAATGTCTGCATGATTTGTTGACACTAGCTATTCTTGGGGAAGTGACAGTATTGGTTACAAATCTATAATCAATACAAATCTGACATTTAGCTTCATTGTCAAATCTGTGCTATGGACATTCACGCAGGCTACTAGACAAATAAATTAAAAAGATTAAACAAAATCAGTGTGTAATAGGCAACAGATGATTGTCAATCATTCTATAAGAGATAGTTCAACATTTTGGCAAATTGGCCCACTGCCATAATCCCTATAGTTTTAGGAGAAGCTATTTTTAGAACGGCCTGCACGTTCACCACACTATGAGATAATAACAGAATGTTATGTACAGAGTTGTTTGTAAGGTAAATTCATACAAAACCGCTGACGCGCGTTCCTGTTGGGGGCAGTTATTCAGCAAGCAGACTCTCTATTTACCCCTAAAACAACTCTGTGTGGTAACGTTGTGTTATTATCTCATAGTGTGGGGAATGTGCAGGTCACAACTTGTCCACCAGAGCGTTGTGGAGTTGTTGGATTGTGTATTTGATGAGAGAAACCAAGAAATCCCATGAGCCTCCATAGCATAGCTCTGAGCAGCTCACGGCTCTGCTCCGCCGTTCTGAAAATAGCTTGCACCGACAATTAAAGGTAATGAACCTACTGCTATGACTATAGGGATTATGGCAATGGGCCAATTTGCCAAAATGTTGAACTATCCCTTTAAGATGTAGCCAATACTACATAAATGGTTAACATACAAAAATGAAAGTGCTTGTTCAACGTGTGTGCTCTGAAAACTATGCAAACTGGAACAAACCTGATAAAAACAATCCATTAGTTTGTCTGAGTGTTATTCAGGTGGCGTCTCCACCGGAGCGCTGAGGTCAAACATTTTCAAACACGTCAGGACAATACCTTGACATGTGTCTTGAATGTATTAAAGCACAGTGGCCTCTTTGAATGAGTTGATCCATCTATATAGGTAAAAGAAAATTATTAACAATTAATATTAAATGCCATCACATGCAATAATGGGTAGCATCTGGTTTACACTATACCTCTGGACTGTTGGTTCATCATCAGCTTTAAAGATGAAGTAAAGTGTGTTTTTGTGGTACAGCTTGAACTGTAACTTCTCAGTAGAATCTTCTTTTAACATAAATCCTAACAGGGGCTGGCTCTCTAACGCTGCAACATCCTGCATGGAGACAACGAAGAGCAGATGTATCAGTTCCATGTTTGTGCAATTATAACATGGCTATGGACTTTCTCTGAGACCAGCCGGAGACCTTACCTCGCTTGCAGCGTATGTGTACAAGACTTTGTCTTTGATGACAAACCACAGCCTCTTCCCCTGCTTCTTATTCCCCTTGGACCTCTGTAGATACCCACTCATGGATGAGTTGTCCGTGTTTGCCGTCACCTGAAATGAGTAAAAGTTATCGGACTTTTCTGGCCTGTAATAAAAAAACAACGGAGCCCAATCAGGACAAAGCATCAGCTACCTCTTTGAGGGCAGCGGGTATCTTCTTCTGCTTCCTGGAGAAGGCAAAGTTGGATCTGTTTCCAGGAGATACACCTGATAAAAGGGACTTTTCATCTGATGAACAGATGTGCAACAGAACATGGTTTAGTACACAGAGAATGCACAGCTGTGTTGAATTCAAGGTGTCATTTCAACCTTTGACAGCATAACGTGAAGAAAAGTGTATGTTATCACTGGAAACAATGTTAGAAGGAAGTCACTCATACTTGTTTGCTGATTAAGAATAAGGAAGCACTGGTCACACACTCGAGCTGACTGGTTCTTAAGGTATTCAAGGCAGTATTTCTTGGAGGAACAGGACTGGCACACCACCTGATGGAAAGACGACACACAACTTAACCTTTTGTCATGGTTTGTATGGATGAAATAAAAAAAGATGGAATGTGTTAAAGGGATAGTTCAACATTTTGGCAAATTGGCCCATTGCCATAATCCCTATAGTCATAGCAGTAGGTTCGTTACCTTTATTTGTCAGTGCAAGCTATTTTTAGAACGGTGGAGCAGAGCCGTGAGCTGCTCAGAGCTACACTAAGGAGGCTAAAGGAATTTCTTGGTTTCCCTCATCAAACTCATCAAATACACAATCCAACAACTCCAAAACACTGTGGTGGACAAGTTGTGACCTGCACATTCACCACACTATGAGATAATAATGGAACGTTATGAAAAGGAGCCATTTTCGAGGTAAATACAGAGTCTGTTTGCTGAAAAACTGTCCCTGAAGGCAACACACATCAGCGGTTTTGCATGAATTTCCCTCTAAAATAACTCTGTGTGGTAATGTTGTGTTATTATCTCATAGTGTGGTGAATGTGCAGGTCACAACTTGTCCACCAGAGCGTTGTGGAGTTGTTGGATTGTGTATTTGATGAGTTTGATGAGGGAAACCAAGAAATCCCATGAGCCTCCGTAGCGTAGCTCTGAGCAGCTCACGGCTCTGCTCCGCCGTTCTAAAAATAGCTTGCACCGACAAATAAAGGTAACGAACCTACTGCTATGACTATAGGGATTATGGCAATGGGCCAATTAGCCAAAATGTTGAACTATCCCTTTAATGTGTTGAGCGCCAAACATGTTGATAGGCCACTTTTTGTCATCTCACCTTTCCACATGCACGGCAGTGGTGTCTCCGCCACGTTAGGGAGAACTCAGAGGTGCAGATCATACACATGGTGGTCCGCGGGTCAGGGATCCATATCGGGGCTTTGGAACCCAAAGGATCCCCATCACCACTATCACTCAGCTCCCCCTGAGTGGAAGTACAGAACACAGGACAGTTATCTCTCACTGCATTAAATGGACTTTTAGTTTTGGTGTATAGGGTGTGTTTACCTCTTCTTGAGCTTTTCCTGATGTAAAACTGAACTTCTTTCTGGTGTAGTCATTGATTGCTTTGGAAATGGCCTCAAGCCATTCATCTCTCTCTGTGGCTGAACTGCAGGAGGAGAAAGCAAAAGTGTAACTACACAGTGACCTCATGCTACGTTCTGTAATGAATGATGAAAGCAAGATCTTTAGTTTCTGATCAATACCTTGCAGAGAGAATGAAGGAGCGCTCCACACTCTCAATGTTCAGCTCATTCTGATAGGCTTCTTGGCTGGGTTTGCTAACCTGGAATCATTTCACCATGAGCAGTGGTGGCAGTGTGTAGCTTATCTTCTGCTAATGTGTATATGAAAATATGAGAAGTGTGAGAAAATGAGAAGAGTCCTCACCCTCATCCCAGCTAGACACAACATGTTGTTGACCTTGTACTGGCCTGACTGGACAGGAGTGGTGTACAGCAAGGTGTCATTGAACTAAAGGAAACATAACACAGACATGTCATCAGTCAAATAGAATCTTCTTTCACCAGCGTTGTAAAAGGTTGTTGATATCTAGGACCTTCAAGGATTAAAATGAGCAGTGTCATTTTGCTGGCGAAAGTATGTAAATGCAAATACTTAGGTACTACAATGGCATAAAGAGTCATACAACTATAAAATTTGGCAGAGAGTATCTTGACACTTAGGGAAGGCAAAAAAAAAGATTCTGTGGTGTTGCAACTTGATTTTAAGATATCACCCTTAACATCCCAAAAAAGACCAAAAAAAGTACTGTTTGCCTGACAAATTCTCATGAAAATTATTATTTTTCAGCACTTTATGGAGAAAATCTATACCTAACATATAGAAAATTTCTTTAATTCATAAGCTTCCATTTGAGTCCAAGCTAGCCTTTCTATCTCAAAAACGGTCTTCTCTCTCTATCTGTTCACTTTGGGGAGATCCCGGAATACAATGTATTCTAATGGGGCCAGTTCATCACTATAGGTGTTGCATTGTTTGGAGACACTGTAGCTTTCCAAGCTAGTAGAAAAGCTAGCTTGGACTCAAATTGAAGCTTATGAACTAAAGAAATGTTCTATATATGTGTTAGGTATAGACATAAAGTGCTGAAAAATAATAATTTTCATGAACTGGACACAGTCTTTTTTGGGATACAGCAAGGTGTATCTTAAAATCAAGTTGCAACAAACCACAGAATCTTTTTTTCTTGCCTTCTCCTATGTGTCAAGATACTCTCTGCCAAATTTTAGAGTTGTATGACGATTTATGCCATTGTAATACCTAAGTATTTGCATTTACAGACATGTCATCAGTTTTAATCCTTGAAGGTCAAATAGAATCTTCTGTTTTCCAAAAAATGGGACTTTGCCCCCTAGGTATCATGGGGAACATCCTCTTATCTGTATGATCACTGGTTTGATCACCTCCAATCACCCATTACAGTAGTATTACACACAAATACAAGGAAGTATTGACTATACAATGCCCAGAGATGGACAGAGTACTCCACCCCAGTACTTGAGTAAGAGTACAAATACTACTGGTCACAATTTACTCCATAACAAGTGTTTTTAAAGGTACTTAAGTATCCAAAAGTACATGCTTTTAAATTTACTTCAAGTAAAAATAAGAGTAAGAGTAAATTTCTTATTTTTCACATCAATAAATTACTATAATTTTTCCTAAATTTAAGTAGCTTTTAACTCTTGTTTCTGAGAATGAACTCTTTAAAAGCAGCTGCACTGATGAGCTGCTTTCAGGGTTGGGTTTCCTTCTCTGACCAACACAGCTTGTGTCCAATAGGATTTTAGAAAAAAAAAAAAAGCAGACCTGAAAGTGACGAGTACTTTTCAGCCTTCCTAGAAATTAAAGCAGATATCAGTGGAATGTTTTTGTTAATATAAGTCCTAAATAGTCCTATTTTCCGTCAGCAATCACTTTGTGTTTCAACAGGAGTCTCTCCGTTTGCTGTAAACCAGGAGAAAACTTTCCTTGTGGGATACAAGTGTTATCCAATGAGGAGAGAGAACGGCATGAAGGGCTGTGTGTGCAGCCAAGGGATGCGCGTGAAACGTAGCACGAGGACCAATAGATGCCTGACGAGGGCGGGGGCTGCTAAATGGTGCGTTCAAGGAAACTCGTACTTTGTGTTTTTCCTTCCTGTGAAGTCATACCAGACCTGAAAGTTACGAGAGGCCGTTATAGTGACTTTTAAAAACACAAGCCGAGTTACCTGGAAGAAATGAGTTGTGACTTGAAACTGTAACTTACGGTTTCAAAAGCCTGCCTTGAACGCAGCATTAGCCAAAACGGCCGTGCCGCTGATATCTGCTTTAACTTGAGTAAAAGTAAAAATATTTGTCTTGGAAATGTATTCAAGTAAGAATAATAAGTACCAAAGAAATCTAATACTAATAAATAAGTTAAGTACAAATACTCTGGAGTATATATAAAGTACTCCGTTACTGTCACCACTGACAATGCCCATAAAGAAAGCTGTCAGCCAGACGGAGCATGGAACCTGGGAACCTGCATCGGATCATAATCATCCTCTGCAGAAACATGGGGCCAAAAAGAAGATGGAGAGTGCAAGAGAGGAAAGAGACAGATGTTTACCAGGAAGAACTTTCGGGGTTGCATGACCTTCCTGGCCAGTTTCATCAGGACGCCCTCTTTTAGGAAGATCTGCAGCACAAGAACACATGAAGTCACATCTTGATGGAAGCATCTGATGCATGCCATTCTTCAAATCAAGCACCATATTATAAAGTAGATGCTAAAGGCAACAAAAAAAAAGTTTACAGCCAATAATGTCGGGGTTTCCTCTTCATCATAATAATCAGTACTCTGTTATTTCATTAGAATGATATGAATCTTTATATTTTGCAGCATTTTACAGAGGGTCCAGTTCATGTTGTACTTTCAGAACTTTGAGATGATGTTACTTTGTCAGCAGTTATATTCAAGATGCCCAAAATGCAAACTCTGAATGAACTAGTTGGCCAACTTGGAAGAAGTCTAAAGAAGATGGGAATATAGACATCTGCTGTTCTGATTGAAAGCCACAGAGCAGCACTAAATGGACCTTAAACTGAGTTGGAGTTCTTTGGTAACTGTACTTTTTCATGTTAAATATGCATCAGGATATCTGGGGCTTTGGTGATGAATTGAAATGAAGAAAAAAGAAATCATCTTAATTACAGTGCTGTTAAAAAGCATCTGCTCCCTTTCCTTTGTCAGCCTTAAATGTTTCAAATCATCAAACACATGTTAATGTTAGCTAACCAGAGTGAATCCAAAATGCTGTTTTTAAATGATGATTTCATTTTTATATTGGATTTGTTTTGTCTTTTTAACACATGGCCTGTTTAAAGTCATGCCACAGCATCTCAATCAGATTCAGATCTGGATCCAGATGTGTTTTCTATCATTGTCCTGCTGCAGAACCAGGAGCCAGACATTCTCCCTCAGAGCAGAATTGATGGTTCCATCAATCACTGCACATGTTCCAGGTTGAAGCAGCAGAGCAGCCCAGACCATCACACTAACACCACTATATGGAACTGTTGCTAGGAAACGCTGTGTTAGTTTTACACCAGATGTAACAGGGGATCTCGGGGATCATCAGGGTGACATGAGCCTCAGCAGTGGTTTTCACCTGCTGGTCTTCAGAAGTTGTTCTGGGTTCCTTTGTGACTTCCTGGATCCTGGGTCTTTGCTGCTCTTGGAGTATTTTGGTAGGCTGGCCAGTCCTGAGAAGGTAGACCAGCGTTCCAGACTTTCTCTAGTGGATAATGGTTCTGGCTGTGGTTCACTGGAGGCCCAGAGCTTTGGAACACTTTCAACACTGACCGATGCCAGTGTTGTTGAAGTGATGTGAGGCTGTTTGAGATTGGTGAGCCTGCCTCACTTTGCCAGACTCAACCGGGGGGGGGGGTAACTTGAGTTATCTTTATCTAATATTAAAATTTGTTTGATGATCTTAAACCTTTAAGTGTGACAAATATGAAAGAAAGAAAGAAAGAAAGAAAGAAAGAAAGAAAGAAAGAAAGAAAGAAAGAAAGAAAGAAAGAAAGAAAGAAAGAAAGAAAGAAAGAAAGAAAGAAAGAAAGAAAGAAAGAAAGAAAGAAAGAAAGAAAGAAAGAAAGATAAATCCAGATATCAGCTGTAGGATCTTACTCGTCCCGGCTGAACTATCTCATGGTGGCCACTCAGACTGCACTGCACCTGGATCAGTTTCTGGAAGTTATCCTGAAAAAGAAAAGTAGAAATAAGCCAAACCTTTGTGGAGAGTTGAGTTCAGAGTGTGTGATGATGGTCTCTTACCCCGTGCTTCATGATGTCATTGGCATGATTGGCCACCTCTTTTACAAGAGCGAGGGCAGCTAAGTGGAAAGAAGAAACACGTTTCACTCCCACTGCACCACTGCACCACCACATGGACTAAATGTATGGAGTTTACCTTCTGTGTCCTCGTAATCATCTGAATCCTCAGAGAGGTTTTTCAAATAGTCTGAAATGACAAATATCACAAAGTCAGGTCAAGGATGAAAACCACATGAGTAGAAAGGACTCTGGGTCAGCGCTCAGTGTTGTGTTGTAAATTCCTGCAGTGTAATCTGAAGTTAAAACCCTGGATCTAAATGTTTGCAGGTGCTTACATAATGAAATTATACAAGAGTGACATGAGGAACATTCTTCACCTCTGGCTGAGTGACCAATCCTGATGTATTAGACTCATGACAACCTAAGCCCACTTATGTTAAAGCTTGTGTTATGTCACTAAATCTGATCTGGACTGCACCGCACTTTTATTATGGGAGGACTGCAGAGGCAAGACAGACCTATAGACTAGTTGTTGTTGCTGCAAACAGCAGGGGGCAGCATGGTGCCTAGAATGTCACATCACATGCAGTGTTCAGGAAGCTCATATCTACATGGATGAAGGGATTAAAAGCTTAACAGTGACTCAAGAATGGTGTGTTAAAAATGGATTTGTGTAGTGCAGTGAAGCTGAGGCTTGATGAGAGCTACCTGTGAACAACAGCTGATACTGAGGGATCCTCTGAACCGGCTTCAGGAGGAAATGCTTCAGAGCAAAGTTGGCACAGCGTGGACTTGTCTTGAATAAAGAATAACACACGGAAACACCAATTTCAGGAACAAACACACATACACCATTCTCTGCACATAAACTATGAAGTGTCATTGATCCAAAAGTCACATGCCCTCCCCCCGGCACAACAAACAGGTCGAGCCAGTGTGGTCACCTCAAATTCCCGCAGCACAGCTCCGAATGCTGGGTTTTTCTTACTCTGCTCTTCCAGTAGAGCCACATTCTTGTCATACTCGCGGATGTAAGTGGAGTACATCTTTAGATAGGGCCCTTTCTTCAGGAAGATGTCTGCTAGCTGAGAATTCTCATCCCTGTGCAGAGAAGAAAGGAGAGAAATGTCATTGCAAAGACTTTACCATTATTATTTATGTTTAGTAACAGGTTTGGGAGTGAGTGGAGGATACCCTGCAGATGACTGATGTGTAGGCTGCACACAGTCTTTGTGTAAAACTTCCTTAATTAAAGCAGAAGTCAGCGGAATGTTTTTGTTAATCTAAGTCCTAAATAGTCCTATTTTCCGTCAGCAATCACTTCCATAGAGTGTTTGGTCTCTCCTTCACTCTGCTCTGTTGTAAACCAGGAGAAAACTTTCCTTGTGGGATACAAGTGTTATCCAATGAGGAGAGAGAACGGCATGAAGGGCTGTGTGTGCAGCCAAGGGATGCGCGTGAATGTGGTGACGTAGCAATAGATGCCTGACGAGGGCGGGGGCTGCTAACTCATGGTGCGTTCAAGGAAACTCGTACTTTGTGTTTTTCCTTCCTGTGAAGTCATACCAGTTCGATCTGGTACGAGTTCACGGGTCGGAAGTTACGAGAGGCCGTTACAGTGACTTTCACAGACAACAGGTCGGTAAAAACACGAGTTACAGGTTACCTGGAACGCTACAAAGTCGTAGTCGTGACTTGAAGCCGTAACTTACGGTTTCAAAAGCCTTAGCAGAAATGGCCATGCTGCTGATATCTGCTTTAAAGGAGTCATCACCCGGAAATCGCAATTTCTCTTGTTAAAACATGCATATTGGTGTTTGACCTCAGTTGAAACTTGTCTGAAAAGCTGGAGTTTGAAAGCGGCGCCGTTTTTTCGCTTCGGCTCTTTTTCCGAACAGGAATAGCACACAAGGGTGTGCCTTCCTAAAGCACGAGATTTTGATTCTGCTCCTGCCTCTTTCACCACCCAACCCCGCCCCGTCCGCCACCTGATCGCCGAAGCGGTAAGGGGGTGAGGGGGCTGTTTATGTTTTGGAGTCTGCATGCAGGCAAGCCCCCCCCGGCTCTGTCCTTCCTGAATCAACACGCGCCTTTACATATTATACAACATCCGGACCAGTCAAAAGAAATCTCGCGTGATAAAGCCGATAGGAAAAAGGGTCAGAACAAGCTCAATGTTTGATTAAATTTTTTTTTTTTCTAATAAGTTTTCAAATTGATGCGATCCAAGATTTGACTCCTTTAAGATTTGCTTTAAGTGGTACAAAGGCCTGCTAGACATTAAAAAACCTTAACAAACAGTTCCAGACGTTTACTCTATCTATTGCTCTAGATCAATAAACATAAATGTAAAACCACTTGTGTGATCCTGTTGTACCATTTGGCCAATCTCTGCCTCAGCTCCCTCAGCAGGTCTTGGTTGAGTTCGTAGAGTTGAGGGAGGTAGTACAGGATCTGGTTGAGTATACGCTCCTCTATTACAGGCTTCCCATTCTGCTGAGATGCTGTCGACACTGCCTCCCGAAAGTCCTGCAGGTTAGAAAGTCAGACAGATCAAGTCAGTTTAGAGTAGCAGCATTTGCCCGAGTCTCTTTAGATTTTCTAAAGAAATCCAGTTCAGTATGGGATTCTCCAATAAAAAATAGAAAAACAGAATTGAACTGAGGTACCGATTAAGTACTGACCTAAACATGATCTGTTCTCTAAATTTTGTAACATGGTTCCATATATATATATATATAATATATTAGGTAAGTTCAAGCAATATAAAATAATGAGGTCAAAGAGAGAGGAATGCTGCTGACCCATGACCTACACAGACCTGACTTGCATTAAGCATCCCAAAAATGTACAGAACATGAGTAAAAAATGAGCACAGATGAGCCTGAACACGATCAGAAGCAAAGTTAATGTTTCTTAGTGTTGTTATTAGACTTCATCCCAAAATAGCGCTTTTGTAGACAAGTTGTGACCTCAGAACCACCACGCTATGAGATTAACGTAACGATACGAAACGGAGCCGTTTTCTACAGGGTAAATACGGAGACTGCTTGCTGAAAAACTGTCCCTGCCTAAATAACTTCAAGTCATTGTTTGTTTACTGTCTTGATTTGTTGTTAGTCCGCCACTCTGACGCACACAGCTCTGAATATTAGTGGGTGGACCGGTTCCCTCTGATACTGGATCCTATCCTGACTTTGGTTGTACAGAACATCTAAAAAATAAGATGAGCCTGAACCTGTCAAAGTTATGTTTCTTATTTTATTTTTAGCCCTTTATTTACAGCAAACTTTTCTAGTTCTCTTAAATAGCTCAAGTCATTGTTTGTTTACTGTCTTGACATTTGTTAGTTCCACTTTAATTACAGCTCTGAATATTAGTGGCTGGACCGGTTCCCTCTGATACTGGATCCTATCCTGACTTTTGTAGCACCACTCTGACATTTGTGGTTTTGAGTGAAGTGTCTGGACAAACACTAGATGAACCACAATACCATGAAATGTGTACATACAATCATAATAACTTTGGTGTCCGCCTGATGCTAAATATCACAGCAGGTGATGTTAGCATTTCTCTGACCTCACAGACAGTGGCTATGGCTGGAGCGTCACTTTTAATGATCCTTTCTTTGGGTTGTGCTCTATAATTGATGACCTGTCAAAGTTATCTTATTTTATTTTAGTTTGGTTACTTTTAGTCTGAAAGAGCTAGCAGGTTTACACATTTGAGTTCTTTTTAAAATTCTGTTTTTTAAAGCCCCCTTGGGCTTTGGATCAATTAAGCAAAACTTATTAGAAAAAAAAAAAAAAAATTTTAATCAAACATTGAGCTTGTGCTGACCCTTTTTCCTCGCTGCTTTATCACGCGAGATTACCGCGAGGTTTTGACTGGTCCGGATGTGCATTGTACGAGGCGCGTTTTGACTGCCGCAGGAAGGACAGAGCCGGGGGGGGCTTGCCTGCATGCAGACTCCAAAACATTCCCCCCATCTCTGCCTCCCATTTCCGGGGTTGTCACACTCTCCACTGTCCTATCAAAAAAATAAAGGCACACCCTTGTGTGAAAATTCCTGTTCGGAAAAAAAAAAAAAGATTAAAAACACAAGTTTCACTGAGGTCAAACACAATCATGTTTTAAAAAGAAATTGTGATTTCGGGTGATGACACTTTCAGTGGTTTTCAATATGGGAAGGACCCAACGAGGGTTTTAAAAATGGGGCCTGAATTTGTCTAGTAACAGATTTAAAAAAAAATTTTTTAAACTAATTATTATTCTTTTTAAAATTCTGATTAAAAGGGGCGGTGTTTAGCTCAGTAGGTAGAGCACCCGCCCCATGTGTAGAGGCTATAGTCCTCGCTGCAGGTGGCCCCGGTTCGAGTCTCGCATCGGACGGCCCTATACTGCATGTCATTCCCCCCATCTCTGCCTCCCATTTCCTGTCACACTCTCCACTGTCCTATCAAAAAAAATAAAAGCATTAAAAAAAACACAATCTTAAAACAAAATTTACTTTCTCGAGTTTTTAAAAAAAAAAAAATAAAACAGTCCCTCCAGGAATGCAATCGCAACAATTCACGCAAATTCAACCAATCCCCGCAAATTTTCAGTGATCTTGCAATTTTGTACAATCATCGCAACTTTTCCGCAAACTGGACCAATCGTCTGTGCTTTGCGTGAGTTACACAGCAGAGAGTGCAAGTCTGGACGGAGCGGTGTGAAAGTAACACAATGTGCACAAAGTGATAAGTAAAGGAACGTGAGCTGAGTGTGTGAGCTGTCCTGGTTGTCCGCCCAAGGCTGTGGAATCCAGTACGCCACCGCAGGGCCGGAGCGGAGCAGCCGGCAGCCAGGTGCCCCTCCCCCCATCCTAAGGCCCTGGCCCTGGACTTGAGTAGCCACCTTCCCCTTTTTATTCAAAGACTGGACTGTTTTAATGGCATTTTAAAACAGTTGTTTTACCACGAGCAGACATTTTAATTAAAAGTAAAACATCTTTCAAATCTATGTAATTTTCCTGTACCTTTCTTAACAAGTGGAAAATTGCTGGTTCAACAGGACCTCACATTATTTTGTGACATTTCAACTTTCGCTGTCTTCCGCAATTTAATCACAAGAAAAGCGCTTAAAACATCGCAACATGTACCGCAATTTTTTTCAAAATGTGGCCACAAAATCATAGCCTGATGCATCAGCCGCTTATTTCATTACATTTCATAGAGCGTCTGAACACGAGCCATAGGGATTTGTTTGCTTCCGGGAGGCGGTTGCTTACATTTGCTTCAACTAATCGCTGCTGCTTGGTGGTCACGTGTGCTATACACCGGTTAAGCTCATAGGTTAGCTTGAGCGCTTGAGTTCAACGGCTTCGCCTTCAGTTTCCCATCTGTTCGCTGATTGCTCCGTCCGCTCTGGTGGACGGAGCAATCAGCGAACGAAAACGTGTTACTAGTTACCTGACTATATGGTTGAGGCAAATGAAATTAGCCGGAAACATTAGGCGGCGCTAGCCTGGCTAACAAAATCAGGCATTTTAGGTCGCAACAATCCCCCAAAAAAGCCTGCGAAATCCTGGAGGGACTGATAAAAATACCTAAGATGGCACAACTTGAAATTTGTTAAAGGGATAGTTCAACATTTTGGCAAATTGGCCCATTGCCATAATCGCTAGTCATAGCAGTAGGTTCGTTACCTTTAATTGTCGGTGTAAGCTATTTTTAGTACGGCGGAGCAGAGCAGCAGGCTGCTCAGGGCTATTCTATGGAGGCTAAGGGAATTTCTTGGTTTCCCTCATCAAACTCATCAAATACACAATCCAGCAACTCAAAAGCGCTGTTGTGGACACGTTGTGAGCTGCAGAACCACCACGCTATGAGATAATGACGGAACGATACGAAACGGAGCCGTTTTTGAGGTAAATACAGGGTAAATGCGGAGACTGCTTGCTGAAAAACTGTCCCTGAACGCAACGCGCATCAGTGGTTTCGCATGAATTTACCTCTGAAGCAAACGTTCCGTCATTATCTCATAGCGTGGTGGTTGTGCAGCTCACAACGAAAGCACTTCTGAGTTGCTGGGTTGTGTATTTGATGAGTTTGATGAGGGGAGCCTCCATAGAATAGCCCTGAAGCCTGCTCTGCTCCGCTCCGCCGTACTGAAAATAACACCGACAATTAAAGATGGCACAACTATAGCGATTTGATGGGCCAATTTGCCAAAATTTGTTAAGTCAAAATAGGGTCAGGAGCTAAAAAGGGTTGGGAAGGAAACAGAGCACAGAAAGAAACCATAGAGACAACTCTATGACTCTATTACGTTCAGTGTTAGTTTGATTGCATAATGAAATGAATGTATTCAAACACAGACAATGTGAACTCTCACAGAAGACTGATACTAGATAACACATATAGAGAACACAAGCCTGTCCTCATCACAGCACACATGAAGCCAGATTTTGCATGAAGCAAGTCCCATTAAAGGGCAGGTGATGTGTGTGTGTGTGTGTGGGGGGGGGGGGGGGTCTTACAACATGAAGCAGCTTCAGGACATCAACAAACCTGGAAGAGAAAACAAAGCACAACACAGCTAGTTCAATAAAATACCATGTGTCTTTGTTGCTCACAGCATAAAGAATTATAGCAAAACAAATCAATGGACAGATGTCTGTCCAATAATGGTCTGTGTTCCACAGATCTCAAGTCAGTTTTCAGTCCTAAGAGAAACAGTCTCAGTGAAGCAGTGGATATATCGTCACCCTATTAAAATAATGGCCTAAGTCATTTTTTCAAGTTTTCGGGAAAACACAAAAAACTTGTAATAAGTGGGATAATGAGTATAAATTAGATGTTGGACGATGTTACACTTGAAAGTTTGTTGGATTTCAATTCAGTGAAGCACCAATGCAGGAAGTTAAAATCGTTAAATTGCCTAAGTCAGACATTTTATCCAAAGAATCAAATTTTTTGACTTAGGCCAGCCTAAGTCACCCTCTTTGCCATTGTCTGGACATAAAAACCATGATCCTCTCAACTAAGGATTAAGATAAGTGAGAAAATGATTTAGGCCAAAAACTCATTTTTTTTCATTATTTTAATAGGGTGACGATATGTGGATCATTAGAGAAATAGGGTCACTCAGATATCAAAGCCAGCTGCTTGCCTGGACCTCTCCACTAATAAGTGAGAAAATATGTATTTTTCCTTTTGTACTTTGAGTGAACCAATGTTTTCATTTACAACAAAGACTTACACACTCTCAGAGGACATGATTTCTGTAGCGATGTGGTGAATCTTGCTCTTCTTCTGCCCACCCTGTATAGAACAATGGTGCAAAAACACAGACTTCTATTACACTGCATTCATCAAGACACTTAAAGGACTAGAGCACGTAGTTTTACTGTTGCCAGTAAAATGTAAAGTCAATATAGTTTTATAGATGTGGTGCTTCAGAACTGTATTGCATAAGTCACAGGGCTCTTTCTGTCCTGGCCTCCCCTTATTCATTTCATATAGGACCATTTCAACAGCAGCACAGCATTAGTATTGGCAACATGTTCCTAATAAACTGGAACTGAGAGTGCTTTCAGGAAGATATTTGTCATCCATAATGTCAGTGAACATGAGGGAACAAAGTGTCAAAAAGAAGAAGCGTTTTCCCTTCAGGTTCAAGACAAAACCTTTATCTCAGACCTTATAGAGAACAAGTCCTTGCAGAACAGCGGACACAAGTCATAAATCATCAGTGTGCAACGTGCGCTCTCCTCACCGTGCTCTCCTCTGGATGCTCAGGCTCTCCTCTGCTGGAGAAGGAGCTGCTGTCGTTCTCCTCATCTGAGGATGAGACGTTGGCTGTGATGTCATCGTTTGAGAAACCATCACCCAGGGAAGCCTCATTGGCAGAGCTTCTGAAAGGGCAAGGTGTTGTGGTCAGGTAAGAATGAGAGACAAATACAGAAGCATATGCACATCAAACAGCTGCAGGCACAAAGATATAGCTTTGGTCGCTCAAATGGCAAATAATTAGACAGCTGCAAGAAAGTGAGGATGTCATTTATGAAAGAGATGAGGCTGAAATAAAATCATCTATGTCATACAGCATAGGGTAGCAAAATTCCGGGAATTTTCAAAGTTGGAAACTTTCCATGGGAATTAACGGGAATTTATGGGAATTAACGGGAATATACGGGAATTAACAGGAATAAATCGGAAATTTACAAAATTGAAGGTTGGCCCTTAACAGGGAACTTAAATATAGTTGGAGAAAATATATTGTAGCATAATGTTGGCTAAAACAACCAGATTTAATGCAAGCAACTTGAATATCAATGCTATTCCATGCACACTGCTTCCTGCTGGCTGTTAGGCCACGCCCCCTACATGCACTGTGCATTCCTCCATCACATGCACAGATGATTCCTTGAACCCTGGAGGCCACACTTTTGAGCCCAAAGCACAATAGGAGGGCTCCTTTCATTTAAAGGGACAACCAGGAGTTTTTGAAAGCAAAGTGTGTTCACACTACATTTCCCATGAGCCTCTGTGCACGGTGAAATTCTTGGACCGGCGCAAGACAGACGAACCATAAACGGTGATTTGTTGACATTATTCCCATAACCCACAGGGCAGCATCCGCAAAACCAAAACTAAGAAATGCTGGGCGACCCGACCACTAAATAATAACAAAATAACGTTAAAGACAAGATTTTTTTTTTTGATACAGTTTGTTTCAATTACCCCCAATTTCTAGTTAATTCCCATAAATTCCCAATAATTCCCATAATTCCCCTGGAAAATTTCCAATTTGGAATATTTCCCAAATTCCCCAGCTTAATTTCCCATGGAAAGTTTCCAGAAATTTACCGTTAATTTATTGGAAATTTTCCATCCTTTGCAACCCTAAGCATACCATGTTCTCCAACAGACCCTGCTCTGAAGGAGCTCTACACACAGCTGGAGAAACAATCAATGATAATCATCAACTCTATCAGATATTCCTCCTAGCCCTGGTCCTGGTCCTGGTCCTGGTCCTGGTCCTGGTCCTGGTCCTGGTCCTGGTCCAGAGCAGCAGGTTGCTCCAAAAGACCCTACCTCCAAACCCAACACAAACCACTTGCTGCTATCATTACACACTGCCCTCATCTCACCTTGCAGCTGGCAAATAACACAATGTGAAACCACACCAGAAAGATACTACACATCCAAAACACTACAGTTCCCTGAGGGAGCGCTTCATGTGAAGGCACAGGCTGACCCCAGCTCAGCAGCAAACCCACTAAGCCAGGGTGGTGCTGATGTATGTGAGTGCCACTGCTCTGTGTTTGTGAGCCGCTCAACGTGTTTCCAACATGTGATTGCTGCACTGTTCAGTGTACACTTACACTAAGTGTAATCTGATTTTTTCCAACTGTCTTCTGCTCTTTCACAACACATACAGGTTCATTCCACAGCCTCCTCCATCAACTAGAAACACACACGTTTCACTCATTTAGCATCAAAGTGGTTGTTGTTCACCCAAAATTTAAATTCAACTTCTCTGAGTTACGGGGGGGGGGGGGCCACGCAGCAGTATTTGTCCATATAATGGTTGTGAATGGACACCACTTTTCTTGGTCAAAAAACATCCAAAAAAGACACCCGTGACTCAGAGAAGGCACAGAGGACTCTGAAAATTCTCACAGCTCTTAGTCGACATGAGGGTGAGTAGATAATGAGTGAAATTTGAATTTGGGGTGAACTATCTATCAGTTCCAGTGATTGTGCTGCAGAAACAGTGTCTCTGTTCCACTGCTTCACTGCTCCTTGTCCATCTGGAACTATTTCTTTCATGTGAACAAGTTTGAAGTTTGTTGGAGCAACAAGGCAGGAACCAGGAGCAGCTGCTTTCAACAGTCATTTTCATTGCTTTGAGCAGCGCGATGCATCTCTACTGTGGAACACTGTGAAGGCCTGCTGCTTAGAGAATGCTTAGAAATGTCAAGAGCAATACACACATGCACCTGTCGATCTGCATTACAACACACAGTGATATGAGTCTGAATGATCTTTGTCATTTTAGGAAACATTATGTGCAGTAAACTCAGGTAAATTCAGGATTTAATTTCAGGAAATCTACCTGTCACAGTCTGTGGGTGTCTGACACTGCTGCTGTCCAGTGTTTTTCTCTAAGCACATATACGGCTCCTGCTCCTCATAAATGTCCTCATCATTATACATGTCGTTCTCCCACGTCGAAGGCTGCAACAAGGAGGCCGAAGCAGGCGACACATTAATGTAGTCCGATATCTCCTCGTAGATACGGATGTTCTCGTAATGGTGAACGGATTCATCGGGTCCAAAGGAAAAATCATCTCCGTCCACACTTTGCTCTAGTCCAATCACAGGGCAGGAGGTTGGACAGTTAGACTTGGGGAAGTTGGGACATCCACTCTGCTCATCCTCATCCCCAGTGCAGTCTGGGCTCTGAGCTCCTCTTACAACCAGCTTGGGCAACATCCTCACTGCCAGCTTCAAGTCCAGCAGCTTCCGGAAAGAGTTCCTCCTCAGGCCTTCACAGCGCACCAGGTCAGCTGTGGAGAAAGACTTGGCTTTCTTCTTCCCCAAGTTTCCCCGTGAAGGCTTGATTCCAGCTGTGAAGAGGTTTCTGTTCATTCTCTCATCTGGAGGTAAAGGCAGCTCCCTCATCACTCCCTCCTGCAAAACACCATCGTGTCTGGGAGGAACCAGTCTTTTCTCATTGGCTTCTTTTTCCTCATGGGATTCCTGTCTCTGTGCACTGGGGATGGCAGCAGGCTGGCTGAGTGAAGAAGGATGCTCCTTTCCTGCCACGTGCTCATCCTCTTTGTCAACTGATCCGTCTGTATCATAGTCACAGCTGTCCCGGCCCAGATCTCCCTCCTTCACCTTCTCTGGCAGGGGTTCAGGAGCAGAGTTTGGCACTTTGTCAGGTGCAGACAGGGATGGCTCTTTCTTGGGTGGAGGGGCTGGTGGAGCACTGACACATAGGGGGGAGCTGTCCATCCTGCTGCCTTCTTGGTTTACAATCTCTTCCTTCTGCTCCTCCACCTTTTCCTGATGAACTAAAACAGCTGTCTTTGGTTTCCGTGGTACAGGGATGGGTTTCCATGGTTTGCGCATTTTATCTTCCTGTGTTCCCCCCCCAGGTGCCCTCTGAGGTATTTCATCACCATTGATCTCATCGCTCCATGTACTGTGAACGTCGACCACAGGGCTGGAGGCGCCGACCGCTGTGTTCAGGTTTTTGTCCATAATAAGCGTCTCTTGTAGAGGTTTGTGGTTAGAGGGGGGGGTGTTGTTAGAGGCCAGCTGTGGGGGGTGACTGCTCACCCCCTGGCTTTTGACACTGGATGTTCTCTCCCTACTGTCCATGACATGTTGATATGTAGGGGGGAGTTTTCTGTTGTCTTCACTCTTACCTCTGTGCAGTTTTTTCAAGTCTTTCTCAGCTTTGTCTCTGCCTGTCGACATGTTTTTGATGCACTGACAGTTTTCCTCGCTACACAGGCAAATAGGAATAATGTAATCCCAATCTGGTTTTTTGTTTTCTTGCTGTGCTGCATTGTGGCGGTTCAGTAGGCCGGTGGTAGCAGGGTTTCCTGCTGCAGACGTCTGCTGCTGCTTCTTTGGAGCAAGATGCTTGGATTCCAGTTTGGAGAGATTGGGTTTAGGGGCCAATACTGGTTTAACCCTTACTGGTGTGGCAGGAGATGGAGTGGGGAGGCCTTCTCTCTGGGGGGATGAGGGACTCAGCCTTGGCCTTTGGGGGGGCACCAGCTGTGGTTTTGGGGCCAGAGGCGGCTTGTGCCTGTCTGAGGAGAAAAAAAATAAACACTCAGTCACACTACACTACAGTCTGCTACATGTTAAAGGGGTAGTTCACCCAAAATTCAAATTTCACTCATTATCTACTCACCCTCATGTCGACTAAGAGCTGGGAGAATTTTCAGAGTCCTCCGTTCCTTCTCTGAGTTACGGGGGGGTCCACCCAGCAGTATTTGTCCATATAATGGTTGTCAATGGATACCACTTTTCTTGGTCCAAAAAGACACACCAAAAACCATCCTGCTCCTCCATCCTGCTCGTCTGTAATGTCCCTCTTGTATTGAAGCCCCGACAGGAGAAGAGCAGTGAACTGAGACACTGGGAGCTTCCGTTACAAACAAGCTTAAAATATAGACTTATTTCATTTTTTCAGAACAATTTCTCATGTCGAGGCTTCAATACAAGAGGAACATTACAGACGAGCAGTATGGAGGTATTTGGATGTTTGTTGGTGTGTCTTTTTGGATGAAGAAAAGTGGTATCCATTCACAAGCATTATAACTCAGAGAAGGAACGGAGGACTCTGAAAACTCTCACAGCTCTTAGCCAACATGAGGGTGAGCAGATAATGAGTGAAATTTGAATTTTGGGTGAACTATCCCTTTAAAATGATTGAAACTCTAATCCTACACAATAAAAAAAAGCATATGACTATCCAGATGGCACATTGAATGTAGGCTACTTGCTCTGACAGGGTTTTACTCTTTAACTCTTGCAATCTGCTTGGTAGCACTGATCCTAACCTAGTGATAGTGTAGGCTGTTGTTAAACACCCAGCCAACTCCCGGGGGGGGGGGGGGGGGGGGGGCGTTCCACTATCACATGGCTTAAGTTTTGTTTGCCCCTGCCCCCTGCACACAGCAGCACAGTAATCCTGCTAATGGTCCATGTCAAGAGAAAGAGGAGGAGGTGAATGGAGGAGAAAGGGTGGGAGAGGAATGGAGGAGGGAGGGGGCACAGGATGGGACAGAGCAGCTGATCACCTGGAACAGGCTGGGATGTTGTTTTACAACTCGGCACCACATTCTTCTAAACAAGCCAAGATTTCAAACTCCGCAAAATGAAATGACACAGAGAGAGCTGCTCTCCAGTCAGTCTGGATCTGTTGTTCAGACACATCGGTCCGATTTGTTGTTAACCGACAGTTGAAAGCTCGCCCCTCGAGCTACATGTGTGGAGTAGTAGCTACATCAACTCACCTGACTTCATCATCGCTCCGCTCCTTCTGGATCTCTGCCTGTAATTCAGCTCAGCGAGGAAAAAACCTCCTCGATGTTGGGACACATCACACAAATCACACAAACTTGTCAGTGTAGAAAAAAGTCGACATTTCCCCCCGGTTTGTTGGAACGCCACTCAGTCCGTCCTGCTGTCAACACGGCTGCTGCCTCCCTCCACTGACTCTGGATCAGAGCTTCCTGTGTGTTCTCACCAACAGCCCACTAGAGGTCCTTAGCACACAGGCTGCGGATCAGTCCACACTACATGGTTCAGCAGAGCCTGGCAGTAGTTGGAACAAACTACATTTCTCCAGGGGTAGAAAAGTGAAATTACAGCTAAATAAAAAGTAGCTCTAGCATCTACTACTCATTGAACTCAGCCTTAAATAAATCAGGTGGTGTAGCCTACACAGTATTATAAAACCTCTCAACTCTCAAAAAGCTGACATTTTCAGTGGAATGTTGGCTGCAGACCTCCATAAGCTTCCTAAATAGACCTCCACTAGGGCCACCTCCACTGTGGGGACTTAGTTGAGATGCTTTTCAAAATAAAAGCCGAATAAACGGAAGCATGTATTTGTGAACGTTTCTTTTCATTTAAACATGAAGAACAAGAAAATTTTCAACAATGAACAAGTGTTATCCGGGCTGCGGTGGCTGAATCGGGCTTGCTCTGTGATTGCAGCAATGAGTGCTAGCGGCTGAATGTGTTGTGACTCTCCCAAAACATCGGAGCAAACTTCCAAACATGCCATATAAACTGAACACAGACTGATCTAAACTGTGACTTTCTGCTAACTCATAAAGTAACGTTCAAGCGGCGCAACAGCGGACCGTTAGCTGCTTTTCCTTCCTGCTGAAGTCATAAGAAACTTCCGGTATGGATTGGATGTATGGCGATAATATAATATATCCATGATGGCGCCGCCCGTGTCCCTCTCTTTTTATTTTTGAAAAGCTTCGAATCAACTTCCGTCCCCACAGTGGAGGTGGCCCTAGAGGTCTGCAAGAAAGCGTCTGACAGTGGAGGTCTGCAGCCAGACCCCTCTCGACATTTTTGTTCAACATACTGTAGGTTCACCATACTTCGGACTAAACTGGAACATTTTACGTTTACTTTATCGGTCATTTAAGTTTACAAAAGTACACTTTCAAGTATACAACAAGTACACTCATATACTACTCCTATATATTTCTAATCCACATTGTAGTTTATAAAAGTATACTTTATAGGTCATTTTAAGTTTTCAAATGTACACTTCCAAGTATACTGCCTCAGTTTTACTATAAAATGAGTAGCCTATACTTGTAGTACACTTCAATCAACTACTTTTTGCTAAAGGCATGTAGGATAATATAAAGAGAAAATGAGAATCCTACCCTAATACCCAGCGGTAACTCAGAAATGTAAATCAGTCAACAAAACATGTAATAAAAATACAAAGAGGTAGAGGCAAAGAAAAAATGATTCCCTCAACCCCATCCATCACACAACACTTCTCATTTCCACCTAACTGCATTATGAAAATTGCTCATCATCACTCATTACACAGAAATGTCCCATAGTGCACATTTCTCTTTACACATACGTCATCATTAGGCTACTATTAATAACAATGTGGGTTCAGACTAAAAGGCCACAAATAGAAGAATAAGCCAGCTGATTCTGATTCATGGTTAGGGAAGTAAAACTGAAAAGTCATGGTTGTGCTTTCATTATGCCGTAACAGATGAGTCAGATGAGTGTACGGGAAACACCTTAGACAATATAGCAGGAAGAAGAGACATAAAGGGCAATGCTGTGTGAGCTATAATTAAACAAGAACAAAAGAAAAGACTGACGCTTCAGTGTCTTTATTACTTCTGCTCATCCAAGTGAAAAAATACAGTAAAATGTGGATATTGGATGTTAACACAGGATGAAAAGCCACTAATCACACAACATTGAAACATCTACTCTCATCCTGATGCCCCCAGTGTTGTGCGCTTGTTCCTGCTGTGTCACCTCAGAGGGCTGCAAACCTGCACACAGTGATTCAGCGTAGAACAACAGAGACAACAGGAGTCTTCTTTTTCATACGATAGCCTCTGGGTCACGAGTGTCATGCCTCAATGTTTTTTTCTGTCAAGGGAGAAAACATGAAACACACAATTCAATAGATATCTCTGTTAAAGGGATAGTTCACCCAAAATTCTAATTTCACTCATTATCTACTCACCCTCATGTCGACTAAGAGCTGTGAGAATTTTCAGAGTCCTCCGTTCCTTCTCTGAGTTACGGGGGGGTCCACGCAGCAGTATTTGTTCATACAATGTTTGTCAATGGACACCAGGTTTCTTCGTTACAAAAAGACACACCAAAAAACATTCAAATACCTCCATACTGCTCGTCTGTAATGTCCCTCTTGTATTGAAGCCCTGACATGAGAAATTGTTCCGCCGGTCAGTACAAATCACGTGAGATTTGCACTGACACAGGAAGAGCAGTGAGACACTGGGAGCTTCCGCTACAAACAAGCTTAAAATATGGACTTTTTTTTTTTTCGGAACAATTTCTCATGTCAGGGCTTCAATACAAGAGGGACATTACAGACGAGCAGTATGGAGGTATCTGGATGTTTTTTGGTGTGTCTTTTTGGACGAAGAAACCTGGTGTCCATTGACAACCATTATATGGACAAATACTGCTGCGTGGACCCCCCCGTAACTCAGAGAAGGAACGGAGGACTCTGAAAATTCTCACAGCTCTTAGTCGACATGAGGGTGAGTAGATAATGAGTGAAATTTGAATTTTGGGTGAACTATCCCTTTAATGAACAACAGCCAGGGTAAAGAACGTGACAGCTGACAGTCAGACAAAAAGAATCTGAACCATCAAGTCAGAGTTTAGTGCCCTTAGTCACCCAGAACCATAAATGACAGTATCAACATCTGTCCCAAACCTCTCATTGGTTTTGTCCACTGAAGAAGACTGAGACGGGCCGTCTCCTCCTTTCAGCGTCTCATGTTGGAAGTTTTGTGCAACTCCGGCTGCAGGGATAGTCACTGTGTCACTGCAAGTAAAGCACACAAAGACAATGACAGTATTGACAGTCTCTGTTCGACTGAATCTCTTAACCGCGGATTTGTGAAGATTATTTTAATTTAATCAATTCACTGTTACAAATCTAATGCTGTTGATGACTATACCCTTTTCAATCAACCAACCGAACCAATGAGTGGATTCATGTGGTTGAAAAGGCTGAAGAAGGGACGGTACCTGAACCTGTGGTCTGCTGGGAGGCTCAGACCTGACCTGGAGTCTCTCCTGGCTCTGGAGATTTGCTCCTGAAGGTCCCGGACCATGCAGCTGCCACCATGGAATATGTAACCCACAAACAGCAACTTCCCTTTGATGTACATCTGTCACATTCACAGGAGATAGTTCTCATTGTGACAGTGAATCACACACTTTTACAGACACATTTCAAAAGCTTCAGTCAGTGTTTCTACCCAGATAATACACAAGTAGTCAGCGCTAATTTTATCTTTTCAAAACAACTCATATCTGTCGTGTGGTAATTTTATGCTATGTATTTCTTTTATCTTTCACCACAGAGGAACGTCTAGTGTGTGTGTGTGTGTGTGTGTGTGTGTGTACATGTAATCCTGTCAACCATGACTGCTCCTCCTGAGCTTCTGAGTATTGAAGTGCTAATGCTATTCCATGTTCCTGATACTAATAAATTCTGTTTGACTTATGGGCTCAAGGAGGAATTTTCATCTTCCAGCAAATTTCATTGGAAGAGCTGTCATGAGTTTAAAAAAAAAAAAAAAAAAAATGAAGCTCCCTTTTGTAATTAAGAAGTGTCATCCCTCGCTGCCACCAGCTCACTGCACTTTTAGAAGAAATGTCTGGCTTTCTTGGAGAGGGCAGCACCTTACTGGGTCCTGATCAGTCCACCCCACCCCCACCCACCGCTGACACCTCCTCTGCCTCAGACAAGCACCGCTGCTGCCTCCCAGTGGCAGCCAATGAGAACATGCACTGTGAGCAGAGACTGCAGCTTGAAGCCAAGTCTGCAGTGCATGGGTTTACTGACCAGGACCATCCCAGGAGCAGCGCTGTGTCGCTGCTGTAGCAGTATGTTCTCACATCCAGAGCTCAGCGTGTCTGCTGACATCTCATACCTCACCAAGCGGAATGAATCCATCTGGCACTGCATTAAAAAAGAACAAAAAAAAAAACTGTTAGTGTTTGCAGAAATATGCAGTATAATGGTTTGGTGTAGCACGTCTTGTTCTGACATCTTTCTGTGACTTTGTTGTGTGGCCTGTGCAATGCTGTGCTGTCCTTGCAAAATATGCATCAGTAAGGAAATGTCTGCACACTTGCTGATGAAGCTGCACTGTAATTATGCAACAAACAAGGGACGTGCACATTATGCATCAGAGTCTGTAGATATCTGGATTTCATAGAACAGCCGAACAAAATAACACATGCTCTGTAAAATGCATTTGGTGTGTTGTGTTTTTGCATGGACACCTGACTACATGGCATGGTTCTGTGCTTATTCCTCCTCCTGTAAAGCTGCTCCAGCGCGTCCTGGCCAGGCGCTGCATCTGCGTTGCTGGGGGGCTGTCGTGGCAGAGTCACACACACCACCAGGATCTGTTGGCTGTACGGAGGCTGGCCCATCACAAAGGTATCGTACTCCAGGTCCGTCACCACTGGCATCGATGTGACACTGCAGCAGCAGCAGCGCCTCCGCCTCCCCTCCCCCAACAGGGCAGCTCGCAGCAGCGCGGGGCACACTGTGAGGGGGACGGAGGGGGGGAGCGATGATGGGGCCGGGCGGCAGGTGACGGCAGCAGGCTGCAACTCTGGGCTCTTTGGAATAATCACTGACCTGGCAGTGGTGACGTGAAGTTGTCATTATAAATAAAGCCATGAAAACATTAGTAAGTGTGGTTTTCTACGCAGTAGCATTTCAATGAGCTCTAACTGTAGAGCCTGTCAATAACACAAACAACTCTTACTCCAGTCTGATGGTGCCGTGAATTTTAAGAGGTCCTATCTGTGTGACGGGGGGCTCCTCCTTGGATCGTTTTTTGGGCATCCTGACAACAATCAGATTAAAGAAGTGAAACGGTCCAACATTATGCAGCATACATCTGTTCAAAGTCAACACGGCTTATGCACCTGAAACTGATCACAAACAGCGTGTCCCTATTATTATTCCAACATCAACCACTGGCCTTTGTTTAAAGGGATAGTTCACCCCAAATTCTAATTTCACTCATTATCTATCGACTAAGAGCTGTGAGTCTTTTCAGAGTCCTCCGTTCCTTCTCTGAGTTACGGGGGGGTCCACGCAGCAGTATTTGTCCATATAATGGTTGTGAATGGATACCACTTTTCTTGGTCCAAAAAAACACACCAAAAAACATCCAAATACCTCCATACTGATCGTCTGTAATGTCCCTCTTGTACTGAAGCCCCGATTTTGGGTGAACTATCCCTTTAAAGAATCCACCTTCATTGCGATTTTTAAAACACCAGGGCACAACTTTTTACCCAATGTTTTAGATAAATTTGAGTTTTCTAATTGCTTTACCCACGTGTGTTTCTCCCTTTTGTCTTGTGTGTTCTTTTGCTTATCTGGCTGTCTGCTCTTTCCCGTTCGTTTTTATTGAACTTGAACTTCACACTGCAAAGTGTATTGAGACCATGGTGATTTTAAACTTGAACTATTCTTCTCAGACTTAGCAGAGCTCTTCTTCTACACTGTATATGTTTACATAAGCTCTGCAATACTTCCCATGATCTGTAAAGTGGACATGTTAAATCAGTAGAGTGGTCTTGTGTGCACCTTGGCAGTGTAAGTGAAGCGTCAGCAGGTCTTTCTGCTGATCCTGACAGGTGTCCCTGCAGCTCCTGTAGCTCAGTCCCGTCCTCACTTGGCTGGGTTGATTTTGTGTCTGCCCACTCAGGTGGGTTCAGAGAAGGCAGAGCAGCTGACTGCACCTCTTCTCTTCTCAGCCTGCTCCTCAGTGGTGCAGCTGGCATCTGCTCCGTGTTAGGACACTTAATACCTGAAGGAGAGGAAGAGGTCACTCAGAAATGCACGCAGACACTAAGTGACACGGCTGACCGTGAACAAGATCCTGATGGAACTATTCAATAATGTTGAGACTGCAAGATGTGGTGGTACTTTTGCTTCACTGAGCTACTCGAAACCGTACCAGACTGGCTCATTGAGCGGTGCACTAAATACTTTGATCCCTCGTACCCAGTCTTTGGTGGCAGGGAAGAGTGAGAACATGTGACATATTTTGGAAAAAGCCAGAAAGACAAAAATGTGAGCAGGTAGGTACCAGTGGCTACACGATAATAATCCAGCCACGCATCCAGGGTGGTTCGTACTCTGTGCTGGAGCTTTTTCAGCACCCGGCCAGCCAGTCCTGCTCTTCTCCACCGTGCTGATGGCTCCTCCTGCCCCCCCAACCCTCGGACCATCTGGGAGACCTCCGGTGGCCACACGGACACCTGCCATACATCATTACTTGCATGGTAAAATATATGACATGGAACAACACCAGCCGTTTAGCAATATGTTGGACACAAAGTCACTCAGTGAAGGCACCTGCAAAACCTGCAGAGACTCAGAGAGGAATCAAAAGTATTCATGCAGCAAATAATAGATTCACTGCTCAATCAATGAGAGAGAACAACAAAAAAATTCTGCAGATTTTGTACATTCTATATCTGATTTCTGTTTCCCCAGCAGTTAGTCTTTGCCTTTACTTAACTACAGATCAGCACTGACATTCATACATCACACTATTGCAGTAAGTGTTTTACAGGTGCGAGTGTCAGGTTCCTGTTGCTCTGTACGACCACAGCAGGTGATGTCATCTTCTTTGTAAGCAAGAGATCCTGGGCAGCGTCAGATATAAACTTTCCATCAGTCTGCAAACAATGCAGTAGATACCAGTTATGTTGAGACGGTATAATCAAATGGACATTTAAAAAAAAACCTTCCATCTGTACCTCGAAAACATAATCTTACCATTTCCTTTGATTGCTTGGTGATAGGCAGAGCAGAAAGAGGAAGTTGAACATTTTCATTGTTGCACCTGAAGCTGAGCATGGCAGACGTACCACTGAGCAACGACACAGAGATCAGACCTGATAACTGGAGGAGACAGAAAGAAGCATGGATAGATTATTGAAAAAAATCACACAATCTTAAAGGGATAGTTCACCCAAAATTCAAATTTCACTCATTATCTACTCACCCTCATGTCGACTAAGAGTCCTCTGTTCCTTCTCTGAGTTACGGGGGGGTCCACGCAGCAGTATTTGTCCATATAATGGTTGTGAATGGACACCACTTTTCTTTGTCCAAAAAGACACACCAAAAAACATCCAAATACCTCCATACTGCTCGTCTGTAATGTCCCTCTTGTATTGAAGCCCCGCCATGAGAAATTGTTCTGAAAGAACAGTCTATATTTTAAGCTTGTTTGTAATGGAAGCTCCCAGTGTCTCAGTTCACTGCTCTTCCTGTGTCAGTGCAAATTTCACGTGATTTGCACTGACCGGTGGAACAATTTCTCATGTTGGGGCTTCAATACAAGAGGGACAGCAGTATGGGGGTATTTGGATGTTTTTTGGTGTGTCTTTTTGGACCAAGAAAAGTGGTGTCCATTCACAACCATTATATGGACAAATATTTGAATACATGAGGGTGAGTAGATAATGAGTGAAATTTGAATTTTGGGTGAACTATCACTTTAAAAAATGTCAAATTCTCATGGAAATGTATCCATTTCCTGTGCATGAAACACCCTACTAGCTCAGCGGCCATTATGAAATGTGACTCACTGTCATGTCAGACAAAGTTTGTGTTTCATGTGATGTGTTCAGTAGGTCATAGTGTACTGACCCTACACAACAACCCAACACTATGAATATATCAGCTCCTCTAACTTCTTTCATATGTAGATTTTCCTGGTGGGTTGTATTTGTGTCTAATACAATTAAAGTGGATGAAGACTTTTAATGTAACAGGTTAAGGAAGATGTTGTGGCTGCATCCTCACCTGTATCACAATCTTCTGCTTCAGTGCACAATCAGTCTGCCAATTCCATTCCTTACTTATGTTCCCATAGTGGTCACTTATAAACCCACCATCCTGGTCCCAGACTGCTGTAATAGATGAGCTGGAGGAACAGAGAACACAACACATTTTACATTTAACCTCAAAGGCATCACACATAAATGCTTTTTAAAATGTGCTAGGTATGTGCCACTAATATGGATCAAGCTACAAAACACAAAAAGAAAAAGTCTGATCATTTTCACACAATCATGGAAAACCAGCGTTATTTTCAGGTTTTATTATTAGGGCCCCGGGCAATCGCACCGGGCACTGGTCCAAACAGCTATGAAATAGCTGTTATTGTGTGGATTTTTTCCTAGTACTTTTTCATCTTCCGGACGATTTTCGGTTTGCTACTTCGAGTTGCAGGACAAATTATATATCAAAACGTGTGTCCTGATCAGGATCGGTGTGCTATTGCTTTTCTCAATAGTCTATGAATTTTTCGCAACGTAAGTCACGAAAAACTGCGCAAAATTTTGCATTGAAGTCAAAGGGACGGGCGAAAAAAAAAGAGCAAAAAAGACCAATCATTGGAGTTTAACAAACGTCTACTGCTCAGGCATACTTTCACCTAGAGACTCCGTTTAAACTTTAAATAGTAGACACAAGTCTTGTGTATTGGTGTATTACTCCATGTTTTGATAGGTTGTATAGTTTTTGATCAATCCCTGATCAATGACCATGATCATTTTTGGAGAAATTATGAGATTATAATGGGTGTGTATTGCACGGAATGTTCGTGTCAGAGTGCGTGATGTCATCAATTAGAGTGGGAGAGAGCCCAGAAAAACTCCTGATTCTTTCTCTTTCCACACTCCTCATGGACACAATTTACACTCTACACACATGATTTTTTCCAATTTTGTAGACAAACTTGTTCTGTCTCTAATCGTGTGTTCAAATTATCAGAGAGACTTACAGAATTTAAATGAGCAGGCACCAAGTGCAGCCATGTCTGTCTCTGCTCCTCATTGACTCCAATACAAAGATTTTCTGAGAGGAGCAGAACGGACCGATGTTTTAAAACTGTCAGCGTCTCCAAAATATTTACTGTAGAAACACCAAATCGTATCAAATCGTTCAGGAAGTCCTTAGAGCACCGTTGATCTGTTTTTTGTTCTGATAGGAGCTACCGTTTTGTCAGAATAAGCCTAAATGCGAGACCAGTGCAGACGCAGAAAATCACTCTTTTTCTCCACGTTTCTGTCTGCTTCAGCGTGGGAGCCTTATCGTCATTGGCAACCAGCTCAAGTTGTCGTGGTAACCTTTGATCCTCAGGCCAGGGTCGTTAACTCCATAAACAATCCACCTGGAGCTCGTTAAGTGTTTGTAAACACAGACACACAGCTAAATCAGACTGATACAGGATGCAGCTCAGTCACACACACAGACTCTAGAACCAGCTTCATGTCATTACATTTACACACACACACACATTAAAAACACAACTTTTCACTCCTCTCCCACACTCTAACAATTCATGTGATTACATGTGCACGCACGCACGCACGCACACACGCACACACAGTTAGCCTAATGTAATTACAGCTCCTCCATATCAGTGCTTATAGGAAGATGATCATCTGTCTGATCAGCTCTGTCTTGACCTTTAAGATTGTGGGTTTGATTCCCATGTTGACAGAGATGGTTAGAACGGCAGTAGCCCCCGGTGCACTTTCAAAATTTCCTGAGAGGAAATTTTCTAGTTATTATTATTAGTCTCATAGTTAGTAAGTTTAAATCTCAGGCCTTCGCCTGTTAATCTGTTGTCCTGTCTTGTGTCATCGTCAAGCGTCCTTTTCTTTTCTGTGTGTGTTTGTGTGTTATTTTTAAGCATCCTTGGGTGTCTTGAAAGGCGCTATATAAATCAAAACTATTATTATTATTATTAAACTACACATTTGGTGTAACATGAGTTACAATTTAAAGCAGATATCAGCGGTACGGCCGTTTCGGCTAATGCTGCATTCAAGGCAGGCTTTTGAAACCGTAAGTTACAGCTTCAAGTCACAACTACAACTTTGTAGCGTTCCAGGTAACCCGTAGCTCGTGTTTTTACCGTCCTGTTGTCTGTGAAAGTCACTATAACGGCCACTCCTAACTTCCGACCCGTGAACTCGTACCAGATCAAACTGGTATGACTTCACAGGTAGGAAAAACACAAAGTACGAGTTTCCTTGAACGCACCATGAGTTAGCAGCCCCCGCCCTCGTCAGGCATCTATTGGTCCTCGTGCTCCGTCACCACATTCACGCGCACCCCTTGGCTGTACACACAGCCCTTCATGCTGTTCTCTCTCCTCATTGGATAACACTTGTATCCCACAAGGAAAATTTTCTCTTCGGGTTGCAGCAGAGCAGAGTGACGGAGAGACTCGTGTTACGGCTGAAACACTCCATGTAAGTGATTGCTGACGGAAAATAGGACTATTTAGGACTTATATTAACAAAAACATTCCACTGATATCTGCTTTAATCTGACATAACATCATTGAACTCACGAGACAGGGTGTGTAACAGCTCCACGTCCAAATGCTGTGATAGTTGCCAGGGTAACGGGAACCTCACTGTCACTGAACACGTTGGTGTAGAAACCTCCACACGACAGAGCAGAGTGGCTGTGGCACACTGCCATACAACCAGACGGATAGCTGAGAGGGAAGGGTCCAGGGTCAGAGAGAGGCTGCACTGATATTTCTCTTATTTGCCATACATTTGCTTCTTAGACAACTGCTGAAATTATTATAAATAAACATGATGAGAAACGTCGTATACTATATAAATGAGGAGCCGTCGTCAATCCTGTAGTGGAGTTTCTGCTGTGCTGGGTGCTGTTGTGGAACTTGTGGTATCTGGGGTATTCCGTCCACTAAAGTGACAGGCTGGGCCTTTCTCCTGGCTCTGCTGTCCTGGAGTTTTGCACTTGATTCTCCATAGTGCTGGAGTATGAGAGGCTTGGTCAGGTTCTGTCCAGGTGTTTGCAGTTTTCTGTGTGGGATACAACAGAGTGAGAGATGGCAAACATGCTTTTGAATAGCTAATGGCTATGTATAATTCAAGAGGGATATTTTAATTTTCATGTTCTATTAAAAACCAGCAGCAAAACTGAGTTGAAGATGAGAAAGCTATTGAGAGTGAGGAGTTGTCGTCACGGCTCAGAGCCCCACCCCCTCTCCCCCTCGTTATCGCTAGATCTTCCCCTTCTCCGCCATGATGGAAGGATTTCGGCGGCAAAAGCCTTACTAGTCTATGGGCAAAACAAAACCGTAATTTACTGTTTTACAATGCCTGGAAATCACTGCTGTGTTAAAAACTGCTCCAGTACTTCACACGATTGTAATGGAAAACTTTAGCAACAACGGGATGCAGTTTTTTTTAGGATTGACAGTCTGTATCATTGCGCTGCAGGGAGCTCGTTTTGGGTCTGAGAGCTTCTCCAGCTAGTTGTTTAGCGCTAGGTGTGAGCTTGTTCCTGTAAGGTCCCTTTACTTTCTCCTTATTCTTTCTTGTAATTTGTTGATTTGTCACTGTCCCGCCGAAATAATAATAAAAAGAGCTAGAATTTGCTCAAAATATCAGCCTCGAAGTGCGGCCACGTCCGTCTCTGCTCCTCATTGACTCCAATACAAAGATTTTCTGAGAGAAGCAGAACGGACCGATGTTTTAAAACTGCCAGCGTCTCCAAAATATTTACTGTAGAAGCACCAGATCGTACCATTTTTTTCAGGAAGTCCTTAGAGCACTGTTGATCTGTGTTTTGTTCTGATAGGAGCTACCGTTTTGTCACAGGAAGCCTAAATGCGAGACCAGTAGTCGCGTCTCTGTGATGTTCTGAGGACGTTGCCCCAGGCAACCGGTAGCGTCTCCTTCCATCATGGCCGACCGGCTCAAACCCCGCCCAGATCAGACCAAATTGGCACGTGACTCCTCAAGCTACTGGCTAAAGGCTAGACTGTCTACTTCTTAGTGTAGTATGTTCATTAATACAGCTGAGGCTGGTTGACTTGCAGGCATTTGGTCAGAAAGTGTTGGACTAAGACAAATTTTAACCAATGAGATTTGAGGTTGCTGAATTTTCCATTGATTTGGACTTGGGACAAGAATGTGTGTTACACAAGGACTGAAGAAACAAACCAATCAACTGATCACTGCCACTGCTAAAAAAAACAAAAAAAAAAAACAATTTGTCAAAAATGAAATGTTGGAATGCAAGCCCTTGTTAATTCACTTTACAGCAGCGCAGGTTAACAACGCACTCATGATTTCTTGCCGACTGCAGTCGCTCCACCACCCACTGACACACAGTGATGTGCTGAGGCTGGTCATAGGAGGGCTTTGGCTGAATGATCCAACCTGGAAAACAAATCCCATCTAGCTGAGGCAGCAGAGGCTCAGCAGTAACACAGTCAAGCAGACTCACATCAGCCAACAGTAACACAAAGCTGCAGCTGTATGACATACCTGGCTCTTTACAGCGGCCGGATGAGATGGAGAAACTGACGGTTGACAAGTTGTGAGCTGGGGAGTGAGAGAAGGCCATCCTTAGGTCTTACACTAAATGTGTAGGGACATCACTGGTCCTATACAGCAGGCTAGGACTCACTACACAGGGTATTTGCCATATGTTTGCCATACATTTGCTCAGGAAACCTAATGATGTCACTAAATTGTCCTGTAACTGGGTCATTCTATGAAAATGGTAGCTTTTTGAACAGCAATTTCATGTTTCATTTGTATTATTTTTTTAACAACTTAAACATGGTCACATAACAGTTAACTACTTACCATTATAAATCAACATAAATTACAGCTTAATGTATTTTAAAGGGCCAACGAGGAGTTTCTATTCGGTTATAAAACAGTCTCACGTTAATGTGGATGAATCTACGCTACCCACACTTGTTAATGGCTCCATTTTCGATCAATATATCGTTTTGTCTCTATCATTATTTTGTTATTATTAGTGGTGGCGGAAATGCTGGTCGAGCCGACCAGCGTTTCCTTACTTTCGGTTTCGCGGACGCAAATGAGAATAACGGCGATTATAGCGGCGTTATGGTCGGAACTACGACGGTAACTGAACCTCTTTGAACCTCTGACTTTAATCCTTGATGAATGAAAACATGAGTCCGTCTTGCACCGGTGGAGGAATTCTACGGTGCGCGCGGAGGCAGCGTGAAAACACTTAGCTTTTCCAAAACTCCTCGTTGTCCCTTTAATATTTTTATTATATTTAAAAAAATTTAAAGTTCGAATCCCACATCAGGGAGACCTTTCCTGCCTGCCATTCCCCCTCTCTCTGCCTCCCCCTTCCTGTCTATCTCTACTATGTGCTATCAAATAAAGGCAAAAAAGCCTTAAAATATATACTTTAAAATAAAGGCTTTTAATAGTCACCAGTGACATGAAATCAAGGAACAGCTATTTTTTGTAAATTATTTAAATTATTTATTGATATTTTCATTTTTTTTTTAAGTATAAATAGCTATAACACTTTACTTTGTATTATAGTCTTTAAAACAGGAGAAAAACAAATTTAAATTCAAAATATGTCACTGAACCATGTCTCCTTACCTGAGGGACAAGCCAAATTACTAACCAGATTTTCAAGATATATTCAAAAAAAATAAATGTGCATTATAACAATAAAACAATTTAATAAAAAAAATGTATATTGTTGAACACTTTTGAGCCTTTTCCTGGTGAATAATGCAGGGTAAGGAAAGCCACCATTTCTATAGAAGACCCAACTGCAGTCGACCAAGGTTCATGAAAATAATTTAGGCCAACTGGCTTTCACCCCCCCCTCTGCCATTCTCAAATTGTCTCTTATCTCAGCTACATTCACTGATTAGATGTTGAGGACAATAATCAATCAAACCTAAATTATACAGGCCTTGTCTTTTTCATTTTCAATGGATTTTGGTCCATACGCTGTTTATTATGCTTTAGTTTTTAAAGCAGATATCAGCGGAATGTTTTTGTTAATATAAGTCCTAAATAGCATTTCCTGGGAGGTTTTGGAAGTCAGCAATCACTTACATGGAGTGTTTCAGCCAGTAAAGGAGTCTCTCCGTCACTCTGCTCTGCTGCAACCCGAGGAGAAAATTTTTCTTGTGGGATACAAGTGTTATCCAATGAGGAGAGAGAACGGTCATGAAGGGCTTTGTGTGCAGCCAAGGGATGATTCTGGGGTTTGTGAATGATTTGGTCACCTCAACATCCCAAAAAGGACCAATAGCTGCCTGATTCTCATGAAAATTTTCAGCACTTTATGGGGGCTGCTAACTCATAGAAAATTTCTTTAGGTCATAAGTTCAATTTGAAAGCTAGCCTTTCTACTAGCTACTGGAAAGCTACAGTGTGTTTTCCTTCCTGTGAAAAGTCATGTTACCAGTTTGATAGAATGGTATTCCGGATTCAAAATGAACAGATAGAGAGAGAAGAAGTTGGCCACAGCAAGTGGGGGTTTTGAGATAGTGCACTTTCAAAGGCAACAGGAATTAAAGAAACTATATGTATTAGTTAGAGGTTACCTGGAAGTGCTGAAAAACAAATTTTCATGAGAATTTGTGACAATTTGAAGCTGGATGTTGACGGTTTCTTAAAGCGTCCTTGCAACAAACCCCAGAATCTTTTTTTCTTGCATTATGTGTCAAGATACTCTCTGCCAAATTTTAGAGTTGTATGATATCTGCTTTAAAGTGTCAATTTATTTACTCTAAAATCTGTATCCTGGCTACTGTAGCCAATAGCATTTTCTGGGAGGTTTATGGAAGTGATAATACAATGAGGGAAAGTATGTACAGGTTTCAACAGCTTAGGTCAGGTGTTGTCATTTACCTCGACTGGACTTTTGTTTGCGCTTTTTCTCACATGGACTGGGGTTGACTTGTGGTCTTCTCTCTGACGGGACCGAACCCCCCCACACACCTTCTCTCTCCGCCCCCCTCTTGCTGCTGGCGGACACCTGGCGGGAACTCGCTCCCAGCTTCCCCCGTCGCTGTGCAGTCTGTTCCGGACTGTTCAGGTGCACCATCCCTGCTGTCACATCGTGCCAGGAGTCATTCAGAATATTTACAACCCCGCGGGGAATAGTAACGTTACTACAGCAACCTCCGGTCCACTTGTGCTGCTGTGAGAGAAAGTGAGCCAGTTGATCCAGGAGGAGGGGGGCAGCTCGCTTGTACTCCTCCAGCAGCAGCAGCTGCACGCTGGGCTCGGCTTTCTCAGCCGACAGCCTGTCAGTCAGCCCCGCGCTTTCTCTGTGGTCACTCTGCCGGTTACTAGTGAGAAAACCAGACCATAATCAGACACATGTCAGAAACAAAGTGCAAACACATCACTAGAACAACAAATGACCTCTGTATGGAGTCGTCCGGTCCTTCACGTGCCGCATTCAAGTGGAAGATGTTGCTCCGTGTCCCTTTAACTCGGTTCGGTCTTGTTGGCTGCAGGGACGTAAATCAAGTAGTTAACGACTCGCGGTTTCTTTTAAAGCACAGTCAGCAAAATGAGTCTTAACCCCACCTGGTCAAAGAAATACACAGGACCTGCTCTGGATTTCGCCAGCTGACCAGAAGTCATCCTGTCCCTCGAAAAAGAAAAAGAAAAAGCAAGTCTTCAGGATGACTTCCCTCCTGTCAGAACACCGCAGGCTCAAAGCCAGTGATACCAACGAGACACGAGTGACGTGTTTTAAATGTCTTTCACTGGTGAAAGTGCACAGTCTGTCCACGCTGCGCCAGCCGGGCCCGTTGCCTGGATACTCAATTCTACAAATGCTCGCGTTACGCACCTTTAATGAGCCGATCCGGGCAGGACATAGGCTACCTGGGAGGGTCGCAAGTAAAACATAGCCCACAGTAACAGACGGGGGGGGGGGTCGCTCGTTTGGGAACGTAGTATACAACGTGGAGAAGTGACACGAGCACTACAGAGGAGGAGGAGGTCACAGGTGTGCACAGCACAGGTAACCTGAAACTCGCGATTCCACTCAGAGGAAATGATGATTCCAGCATGCAGTGCGGCGGATCGGGCATGATGGTCACACACACACACACACACACACACACAGAAGCATTTCAGCATTTCAGCCTGGATGCACGGGGATCGCGTTGCTCCTGGAACTGTTTGTTCCAAAATGTCATTTTCAGGAGGAGGGAGGGAGGGGGGTGGTGATGATGAATGAAAGTTTTATCTCCTCGGAACAGAGGAAGATCGTCTTCCCTCTATTCGGGTCAAGTTGTTGCACGGAGATTGTCTAATAGCTCATTATTGGTTCAGCTGCCTCCAGCACTCCTTTCTGCTCTGACCACTGGAGGCTCTCAGCAGCTTATGCGTCACTTCATCTCTCAGTCGCTGATCATGGCGGAGGTACAGCTACAGCACGAAGTGGAGCCTCAACTTCTCAATGGAGACGACTTGAACGAGGAAAGAGAAGACGCGGATGCACCAGAGTCAGTGAAGAAAAGGAGAAGAAAGAAGAAGAGGAGCAGGACCACCGCAGCAGGTAGGAGGCATCACTTTGCGGTTAGAGAATCGGTGATTAAATAGCACAAAATCGCCTGTTCTGGCGCCAGTCGATATAGCGAGAGCATCAAATATGCGGGACAGGAGACTTTTCAACCTGTCAGATGGCAGGATACTGTATTCCTGTTCAGCTGTTCCAACTCTGAGAGGTGAACTGTAAACGGGACAATCTTTGAAAAACGCTATTTATCACCAAAACAGTCTGGAAGAATTTCTCTGAAGATATGGGTGGAATAACATTTCATTTTTACTCCAGATTAAATATGTTCTATCCAATAAATCCCCCTAAGCTGCGTGAAATTATGTAATAGAAGTGTCCACACATGCAAAAAAAAAAAAAAAAATCATTGCAGCCTCAGAAAGGAGAAATGTAAAATCACAAAAAGCCTCAGTTGTTGAACCTGTCCTAATTTAAATGTGGTCTGCACAGCACTGTCTCTGAAGGGCTAAATGTCATAATGCTGCAAGCTACATATGCCCTTGAGAATATTGACTCTGAAGCTATAGAAAGAATTTATGCACAGACCCTGCCAAGTTGGGAAGGTAGAGGATGCACTTTCTGAAGTGACTCTGAACCCTGAACAATTTACTCACTGTTTGTGTGTGTGTGCATATGTGTGTCTGTGTGCATGCCGTGCATGTGCATGTATGCCACTGGTGTACACGTGCGTGTTCACCTGCACATGTATGCACGACGGCGTGTGACTTTGCAGCAGGGACAAATGAGGCTGAGGGGGGTGGAGAAGTTGGAGGTGTTGGTGATGTGACAAATCAGTTGGAGCAGCAAACACTGGAGGACAAAGAGAGAGAGGAGGATGGAGAAGAAGGTAAGTCGTCACCACTACCACCACTACCACCATCACCATCATCACTGTCTGCACTTGGTGATTCTGCTGAAATTTAAGTCCTGGGGAGTGCACAGCAGAATTTCATAACGCCAATGACATATTTGATTTTCAGTAGCACACTGGGAATAGTGCCCAAGCCCCTGTCAATATTTCTCACTTTACAGACTGAAACTAATGGTGCTTTCAACAGATGGGGACGAGGGAGAGAACTCAGCTGGAAAAAAGAAGAAGAAGAAGAAAAAGAAGAAAGGATGTAAGCCACAAAACTGCATCTCTCTGGTTGACAACAGATTACTCTGAGGCTCCTTTGACCTGAACTGAAACTACAGATCAAAACAGTTTCTTGAATTGAGCAGATAGCTCTGTCAGAACGGCCACAGCTACATCCCAGTGAAAGAAATGGTTTGGTTGATACAACAGTTGCACCAAAGCACTTTGACTCAGTTAATTAGTGTCACATGGTGTCCTGGTGCAGCACTGACACGGGAGGTGGAGGACAAACTGCTACAGGACCTTTCATGACAAGCAGCTTGTCCTAAATGAATGAGAGCAGAATCATCATTAACCCACACATGAAAGGCCAGTGAAGCCAGTCTAACATTATCACACACACCTAGATCACTGTAACCTGCTGTCTGATACATGCCTGGGTTTCTATAGCTCACTCAATTGTGTAAGTAGCAACTTGTGTTTTCTTTCCTCTCTCTGCTGCTTCTCCTCTATCTGGGCCACAGTGAAGGGACAGACTGACCCTCCCTCAGTCCCTATTTGTGAGCTGTATCCCAACGGAGACTTTCCAAAGGGAGAGGAATGTGAATATCCCCCGTCAAAAGATGGGTATGTGACCTCCACATTGTGCTCCACTGTGTGACATGCTTTGTTTTATTTGGATCTCTCTGCTTCTTGCTCTCTATAATTGGGTGTGTTCTTTACCATGCACTTTAATTTCCTGTTTACACGGAGTGTAGTGGAGTTCTAGTGTGTGTAATATCCTCAGGGTTGAGATTTGTACCGTACAATAGGAAAGTAATGCGCGGCTCCTCTCTGTGGTGTGCCTGCTCTGCCTCACACCAGGCGCAGTGCAGCATGGCGCACCACTAGTGAAGAGAAGCGGGCCTTGGACAGGGCCAACGAGGAGATGTGGAGTGATTTCCGGCAGGCGGCGGAGGCACACCGACAGGTCCGCTCCTACGTCAGGAGCTGGATCAAACCAGGGATGGCCATGATTGACATCTGGTAAGACAGGCACTGAAATATTGTCCTCGGGCTCCTGTTCAAAGTTCTTCAATCCTGGCCCCTCATCCCGACTCTGGACTGATATTAATACGATTAAAATGATTTAAAATTGTCCCAGAAAGTAGGAGAAGTGCTTTGTAGGTTCAAACTCTTTGACAACAGCCTCTTTGTCCCTGTCATGTACTGTCTCCTTTGTGCTGCTGTCTGCTTCCAGTGAGAAGCTGGAGGACTGCTCCAGGAGGCTCATTAAAGAGAATGGTCTGAAGGCGGGGCTGGCCTTCCCCACTGGCTGCTCCATCAACCACTGTGCTGCCCACTACACCCCCAACGCAGGAGACCCCACTGTGCTGCGTTACGACGACGTCTGCAAAATTGACTTTGGAACACACATCAATGGTAAGTTCATCTCTAATAACTTTGCCTTTGGAGTTGTCACACTCTGCATTTACTGTCATGCAGTAAAATAAGGATTGAAGTATAATTCCTACTGCATGGAGTTGTTCTCATAAGTTAATTAAAGCAGATATCACTTCTCTAAATGAATACACTAATGACTGCGTTCAAAAAGGCATTTTGAAACTGTAACTGTTACAGCTTCAAGTCACAACTACGACTTTGTTGCGTTCCAGGTAACCTCAAGCCAAAGTGTTTTTACCGTCTTGTTGTCTGTGAAAGTTCACTATAACGGCCTCTCGTAACTTCCGACCCGTGAACTCGTCACCAGATCGAACAGGTATGACTTCACAGGAAGGAAAAACACAAAGTGGAATGTTTTTTCCTTAAGTCACCATGAGTTAGCAGCCCCCGCCCTCGTCAGGCATCTATTGGTCCTGGAGTGTTTCACGTCACCACATTCACGCGCACCCCTTGGCTGCACACACAGCCCTTCATGCCGTTCTCTCTCCTCATTGGATAACACTTGTATCCCACAAGGAAAGTTTTCTCCTCGGGTTACAGCAGAGCAGAGTGACGGAGAGACTCGTGTTACGGCTGAAACACTCCATGAAAGTGTTGCTGACGGAAAATAGGACTATTTAGGACTTATATTAACAAAAACATTCCACTGATATCTGCTTTAACTTCCACTTCTCTAAATGAATACACATGGACTGTTTCTACACCTCATGATAACTGTAACTGCTTGGTCTTTTAGGTCGAATCATAGACTGTGCCTTCACTGTCACCTTCAATCCAAAGTATGATGGGCTTCTTGAGGCTGTGAGAGATGCGACTAACACCGGCATCAGGGTAACACAGCTCCTCCTCTCATGCATGATGCTTCTCTGCATTGATGCTTACACTTAATACTATGAAACACAAAATCCTGAAGAGATGAGAATCCTGAGAATCTAACAAATATTCATAGAACATTTATATCCATCTATATATTCATACTCATCCATAGAGTAATATTTGTTACAATTTAATCTTTGAAATATTACCATGAAGACTAAAATGATTCTTGAGATGGTAGGGGCATCATGGTGAGGATTTGATCCTATTAGCATGACATACATGAGATGACAAACAATTATGAACTTATAGCTATATAAATAAAATGAGAGTGCACTGATTAGCATAATATCAGCTTAACTGCAAGGACGGATGCATATGATAAGTGATAGATAAGTTTTAATGCAGCTGATGTGAGAGAATTTGAAAAGCTCAGTATGTGGCCAAACCCAGCCATCCAATGGCATGAAGGATGTAGCACAGCAGTAAATATGAAGGTCTGACTGGATCCTCTTGTAAATGCTTGATAAATGACTAAAAACACACAAAGTGCACTGAACTAACAGTATTATTGTTAGAGGTTGAATGTATTATCTACATAAATAGTAAGTGTATAGTATGTGACTGAATTCATCAGCAGGTAGGTAGGCAAATATGATTAGTTATAACCTGGTTCAAAACTCAGGTCCACGTGTGACACATACACACAGACTTAGACAGGTGTTAAAGGAATAGTTCAGCCAAAATTCAAATTTCACTCATTATCTACTCACCCTCATGTCAACTAAGAGCTGTGAGAATTTTCAGAGTCCTCCGTTCCTTCTCTGAGTTACGGGGGGGTCCACGCAGCAGTATTTGTCCATATAATGGTTGTGAATGGACACCACTTTTCTTTGTCCAAAAAGACACACCAAAAAACATCCAAATACCTCCATACTGCTCGTCTGTAATGTTTTGGTGTGTCCCCCCGTAACTCAGAGAAGGAACAGAGGACTCTGAAAATTCTCACAGCTCTTAGTCCACATGAGGTTGAGTAGATAATGAGTGAAATTTGAATTTTGGGTGAACTATCCCTTTAAAGCAGATATCAGTGGAATGTTTTTGTTAATATAAGTCCTAAATAGTCCTATTTTCCGTCAGCAATCACTTACATGGAGTGTTTCAGCCGTAACACAAGTCTCACCGTCACTCTGCTCTGCTGTAAACCAGGAGAAAACTTTCCTTGTGGGATACAAGTGTTATCCAATGAGGAGAGAGAACAGCATGAAGGGCTGTGTGTGCAGCCAAGGGATGCGCGTGAATGTGGTGACGTAAGGAACGGAGGACTCTGAAAATTCTCTTCCAGCTCTTCAATCGACATGAGGGTGAGGAGACAACATGAGTGAAATTGGAACGCTACAAAGTCGTAGTTGTGACTTGAAATTTTGTTTCAAAAGCCTGGTGAACTATCCCTTTAAATAGTATACAGTAGTAGCTCACTAAAATAGTATATAGCTGTCAAGCAACAACATATGTAACAATACATTATAAGTGCAGTTATTCAATCATATATTAGCTGTTAGATCCTGTTTGTTTCTAGTGGTGCAGCCCTGCGTGTAAATGAGACACATCATCACCAAAGAGGGCAACACATCTTTCTCACTACAAAGTTGTCTGCATGGACTGATGTGTGTGTTAACATCCCAGTTTGCAGGAATCGATGTGCGCCTGTGCGACGTGGGCGAGACCATTCAGGAGGTCATGGAGTCGTATGAAGTGGAGATAGACGGGAAAATGTATCAAGGTAAAATGAAGCCATCTATCACTGTGCTTCATGTGCATGTTGAGTGCTGCTGCATGTTTGTGAAACCTGTACATGGTTCTTCTCCTCACAGTGAAGCCAATCAGGAATCTGAATGGCCACTCCATTGGACAGTACAGAATACACTCAGGGAAGACAGTCCCTATCGTTAAAGGCGGAGAGGCCACAAGGATGGAGGTTTGTGCACCAATGAACACAGCTTATTTTATTCAAATATAAATGCGAGACATATGGATATGACTAGATTGTAAAGCACGGGCCAGGACTGTAGGCTTCTTTTTACTGAAGTGCCTGAAATTAAACCTCCCAGAGATGTTTGACCTTGCATATAAACAAACTTTTTAATTCTTAAGTGTAATTGGAAGAACATGCGGCTGGTTAGGGTTACGATGCGGTGTGGAGAAATGTTCCAATTCATTGCTCTAACAGCTTCTTAGTCACCCTCGTCAGCACTTTAATTACACCTTTAATGGAATTACCAGCTGCATCGAGTAGCAGCTCGTGTAGAAACTCCAGCGCCCTGTTTGACTGTAACAGCAGTGAATGTGGGCATCCAGAGTTCATTAGCAGGCTGATGCTTCACCAAGGAGGAACATGGCTCTACATTACCTTCCATCTCCCGGTACTAAGCTGAGATCCATGCCGGGCTTACTTACCCCTGCACAGCTGCTGGACAAGACTGTTTGGATAGAACTGGACGTTTTAATTGGCAAAAGCTTTTTACATGATGCTTCAAAGGGCTGACGTGGCAGCTTTGTGTTGTGTGTATTTAAGTGAAGTATGTTGGTGTCACAGAGGCATTCCCCTCTTTGAGAGTGCACGAGCAGAGTGGCAGCTGGGTGTGCCATCAGGCTGCTAGCACTTTGACTGATTATCGGTGCAGCGAGAGAGGGTGTTGCAGTCTTATCAGCTAATACCACAGGGACTCCAACAACAGCCACATGCTGATAGAGACACAAAATGTCAATGAAAGCCAGCCAATCAAATGGCAGGAGGCGCTGCTCTAGAAAGGACACTGCTGTCGTTAATAGACGTAACAGTCACTGACAACTTGAGTTTTTGTTAAGTTTACTCTTGGAGTGGTTTTGTTCTAACTCCCAATGTCATACGTATTCAGTGCTGCATGAATGCTTATGTGCTTTACAGTGTTTTACACTACTTTTGTGTGTGTTTTCTCTGCCTCTCAGGAAGGTGAAACTTATGCCATTGAGACATTTGGTAGCACAGGAAGAGGTGCAGTCCATGATGACATGGAGTGTTCACATTACATGAAAAACTTCAATGTCGGACATGTGCCAATAAGGTTGCTGCTTTCAACTCATTTGTGTATTGACATTCTAAAATGATCCATTGGTTTCAGCTGTACCTTGCATTAATAGATTCACCCTCCACTTCATGGCCTCATTCCTCTCTCCGTGTCGTTGCTCTGCTGCAGACTTCCGAGGGCTAAACATCTGCTGAATGTGATCAATGAGAACTTTGGCACCTTGGCCTTCTGCCGCCGTTGGCTGGACCGCCTGGGCGAGAGCAAGTACCTGATGGCATTGAAGAATCTGTGTGACCTTGGCATCATAGACCCATACCCACCTCTCTGTGACATCAAGGGCAGTTACACCGCCCAGTATGAGCACACCATCCTACTCAGGCCCACCTGCAAGGAGGTAGTGAGTCGAGGAGATGACTACTAAGCATGTGCCAGAAGTCAAGGCCGACCAGAGGGAGCATGACAGCTCAGAGACAACACGACTCTTCAGACTGATCTCAATTATGCAACATTTCTCTGACCTAAATTTTCACAGCTTGAGTACCTTTAGGAAATTGTTAGCAAGAGCAAAAGACTTGTGTCATGGCAGTAGCTTAGTAGTACCACTTTTCTCCCCAAAGGAATAAGCCAGTAGACAAAGGACATATCTTTGAGAAAATGTAGTAGTTGTCAATTTAGTTCTCTTTTGATGTGTTGCTTTTAGGATATATGCAAATAATATGAGGCATTTTTTATAAGAAATAAATTATTATAAATCTTGCATTGAATGCTGTGTCCATATGAATATATCTCACAATCTAGCATATGTTATTATGAGTATATACACAGTGGCATAGCTACCAGTCCAGTGATACTTTCTCCTTCCTGTAGGTTAGAATATTAGTTTTTGGTTCAAACAGGTTGATTAGACAGATAATGGTATTAGTACTGGATTAATAGGCTGTTTTTCAAACCAGTTATTATCAATGGGAGTAGAAGGGGCTAAGTAACAGAGGATCTCTGTATGAAGTTCAACAGCACCACAATCTACAACCTCCAAAATAACACTCAACCTCTCTAAAACAGTTTAACCTCATGACCCAATAAAGTGACAACTCAGTGTCAACAGTGATGTCAAATGTCTAACCATGTAGAAGTGTATTTCTCTCTTGTAACCATGGGATGGCGGCACTTAAACATGGCTTACACAGGAAGACACATCAGGCTATTCATAGCCTTGTGCTTCAGCGTAACGTGACCATGGAATGAAATAGACTTCCCCCAGGAGCATTATGAATGAGCACACACACACACACAGTTTATGCAATTTAGATTTTTTTTTTTTTTTTAAAGGGAACATATAGGACACAGAGAAACAGCAGAACAAATACCAGAATGACAGCAGGGCACATCCAAGCACCAGAAATCACCACTCCCCATTTTCTCTTGTTTTAATAAAGTCTTTGTAACAAGGACACGGCAGTTATGTTATGACTGAGGGATGCATCATGCCTCCTTCTCCTTGGAGACAGCTGACCAGCTCTATTCTTAACTGGGCCATGCTTAAAAATGGCCTGTGGACTCTCTGATGTGATACACTGTGATGTCATATACTCAGGCTTTTAATAATATTAACTCTGGGGCAGCAGGAGTCACAAGCCAAAAAGAGAAACATATGTTAAAAGACTGTGTGTGCTCTAATTATCATTAACACATGCAATAGTGTGCAAAAAATCTCACACCCCCATTATTTTTGTTGTTTTAACAAGGCTATAATGGTCAAACATAATTATTTCTCAGTCCCTTTATTAGAATTCAAAGAAAAATACGTAAGATATATACATTATTAAAAAAACCAAAAGAAACATTTTCTACGGACGTCCCTTTATATTGGAGCAATAGCAGGAACCTGGCTTAAACCTAAATGGAATGGAACCCTGTTTAATATAAGTGTTAACACCTCCACATTGAGAATCATAAACATGCTGTATTCATTTCATTGAAGATGCCAAAGAGATCAGAGAATTTTACATGACATCAGAGTTTTCTATCAGCAATGTAACACTCAGAGAGATTTCAGTAGAATTCTAGCTGTTCTCAAGAATTTTGAATAATCATGAAATCTGATAAGAATTTTCTCAGAGTTTCTTCTTGGAGATGATTAAGACGTCCAGTAGGGAGCTGGCTCAGCAGCTTTATGGGGACGGGGAGCAGCCCACACAACACTTTCTCAGCAATGATAACGATCCCAAGCACACACACTATTAATGCAGTGACGTTATACCTGGAGAGAAAAGCAGCTGATGAAACACTGACAGTCACAGACTGACCTCCAGAGTCCAAACCTGAAAATGATAGAAGCAGTATGGGATCACTTGTACAGAGAAAGTCTACATCTTAAGAAGAACTCTTTACAGTGCTGAAGGAAAGCTGGTATAACTGAAGAAGAGGTTTCAGGTCAGCCTCAGCCTCAGCTCAGCGCCCCGTCAGGGCAGCTCACACTAAATGCTGACTTTATTTGGTTCAGAATATTTGTCTTTTTTCTGATTTGGTGTACATGTTTCCTGTGTTTCTGTTTGTATGTTAATAAAGAGACTGAAAAATAAATATGGCTGGTCATTAAAGCTTTGCCACTTCCACACACTGGCTCCCACAGGGTCATGTTCAGAGAGGGGGGGTGGGGGGGGGGGGGGGGGGGGGGGGGGCAAAGTGATCCCTACTCATTTAGAAGTAGGTCTTTTGAGGACAGCAGTAACATTTACACATAATCAAGTTCGGAACCGGAACACAATGGCAACCGGCGCGCTGTAGCTGCTTGTCACCATCTTGTTCAGATGGAGCTGTCTGATTCCTCAGTTGTTGTTTTTCATCCTAGGAGTTAGTGGTTCAGACCTACCCCATCCATGACTTAGCACCAAGGACATCAAGCATTTGCACTCAGGTATATGCACACTGATGTTGACTCATTCATGATTTATCGCAAATGTGAGACCACAAGGACAATACAGTCAGGGCCATTGGCAGATTTAAAGTTAAAGGTCCAGTGTGTAATGTGTGTCAAGGTTTATTGACAAAATCTGAATATCCTCCCCATGAATATATGTATAATATAGAAGTGTATAATAGCTATAAAATAAAAATCCTTTGGTCTTTTTAGCCTTATAATTCTTCTTTTATAGATACAGATAGCAATGCTATGATTAATCTGGAGAGAATGCTGAGCCGAGGTGTGGTTGCTCTGTCTGGATGGAGGTCTCATGTGAGCTTTGCTCTCTTTGTCATGTGCATATTTCCCCCATTGCTTTCACTTTCATGTCCAAGCAATGTGTAATTCACACAATTCCATTATTTCACTCATCCAACACGTCATCTGACTGTTTGTCACAGCTGTTCCCCTCCATGTGTGACAGTTGAGGTTCCTGTCACTATGCCTCCAATTGATCATGTGCCCTGGCTACTTGGCCAAGGGGATGTCCCTTTGCACAAGTGGTTGGCGCACATGACTCTTACCCGGGAGGTGGTTCGATCCCCATCCACATGTGGCAAGGTGAAGAGGGACCCGGGCGGGCTTCGAACCCCAGACTCCCGGGTCGGAGTCATGCGCGCTAACCAGTCGGCCAAAGGGACATCCCCTTGGCCAAGTAGGGACATGATCTTCACCACTGTCACACACACATGCCTCTGTCCATTACAGTTCTTAGGTAGCCTATGTCCTGCAATTCCACGGTTTGACACGGCTCTTGGTGTTGACCATCAGTCGGCCGGTCTTCCAGTCTCCATGACCCGCCACTATATAGTCAGATCCTGGAGAGAAAACAGAGCAGAGCATCAGTGAATGTCAAGTCTACTGAGAATGCCACTAAAATAGATAGAACAGTGGAAAAATTATTGTTGTAGTAAAAAAAACTACTTCTCTTGTTTGAAGACGTTTCACCCTCATCCAAGAGGCTTCTTCAAGAAACCCAGGTATTTAAACCCAGACTGGCTGGTCCAATGTTTGGTCTCTGGTCATGTGACTAGGGGTCATATGTCTCCAGGTGTGTATGAGGTTTAAACTTGATGTGCAGCTGAGTCACGTACATCTGCATCTGAAGGAGAAAGGTCACTCTTTTGAGGACTCCAATGTCCTTGTTTTGGACAGGGAGGACAGATGGTTTGAGAGAGGAGTGAGAGAAGCCATCTATGTCCACCTAGAGAAACCTTCTCTAAACAGAGACACAATCTATCTGCCTACAATCCTGTCTTGGGAGCTCTCCCCAGGACATGTGACCCCTAGTCAAATGAGCCCCCCCCCCCCCCAGTTTCAGGGGTGTGGTCATGTGACTTTGCTTTCCCCTAGAGCACTGGAATAAGAGAGTAACGACACTTCCATTGACTCCTGCGGATATGAGTATTACAAAAAAGCCCAGAAAACCCATTGACTCTGTATGTTTGTCGTAGCCTAACAAGCCAGACTATATCATTAAAACGTCCAGTCTAGCAACGACCGGTAGACCTCGGCTCAATCCAGGGGGCGGGGTGAAGGCTGTCTTTCAAACTGCCTCTGCGCTACGACCAATCAGAGCAAAGAGCAGGATGACATGGTCAGAACGATTCCTTTGCCAAAACCATCTTGTCATGTTTTTCACTGTCGCAAGTATGTCGTCATGGCGTGATAAGCCCTCCCAACGACTCTCTAAACAGATAGAGTGCTGTGATTGGTGAACACAAACAGTGTTCGAGACTCAAAATATATTTGATATTTGCTGCCACTAGGGTGCGTCTAGATTCCTAGGCTGTGTGTGTTGCCCACATGCTTGTAAATTGATGAAAAGGGCTGTGTTTTTGTTTTTAGGTATCTTGGTCATATTAAAGTATACTTATAATTTGTTTATTATAAAATGTAGATTGAAACATTCATGTAGAAAACTGTTTGTTTTTTTACTCTCCTTATGTGTTAATGTTTATCTGTAAAGGGTCCTCAATGATGCTATGAATGTGGGTGATCTAGAAATGTCCTTAAATTATTGAAAATACCACACTGCTCATTCACCAACAATGCAGAGATGACAGTTCTTGGGCACTTTTGCAATACCCATATTCTGCCATCAGGAGGCGCTTCCATTCGACCGATGCGTGTCGTTACTCTCTTATTCCAGTGCTCTAGTTTCACCAGAGACCAAACAGGACCCACTCTGATTTTAAAGGTCCCATATTATGCTATTTTTCATCTATTTCATATGGTTTTAAGTTGTCCAAGCATATTGTATTCATAGTGTATTGTCCCCAAATCAATCTGCAGCTCTAGATCTCAGTAATCTAAAAGTGTCTCTCCAGAGCTCTCCTGAGAACGAGCTGTTTCTGTGTCTTTTGAAATGCAAATGATTATGTGTGTCCACGTCCACTGACAGCTGTCACGGGGAGAGGGCGTGGTTTTAACTCAGACATGTGCTTATGTTGACATTGAGACAGCAGGGGTCGGGTATTGATTTCGACATGAAAAAAAAAAAGTTTATGAGACTGCATCTTGTCTGAAAAAATACTAATGTCTCACTGTGACAGAAGGAGATCGCCTACATGGTGAGGCTCCTACAGCCATCAAACTGTCTAAACAAAAAGAGTGAAACTGATTGGAGCAGCACAAACTGTAGGCTACACTGTTATGGACTGATGAAATTATTTGATAGGTTTTGCTGCCACGGGAGAGGAGACTTCCTAGATTCAGATCAGGATCATGTCCCACATGCTTGATAGGATTGATGAAAAGGGCTGTGTTTTTGTTTTTAGGTATCTTGGTTTCATTTTAAATATACTTATAATTTGTTTATTATAAAATGTGATTGAAAATTCATGAGAAAACTGTTTGTTTTTTTACTCTCCTTATGTGTTAATGTTTATCTGTGAAAGGGTCCTCAATGATGCTAGGGGGTGGAATGTGGGTGATCTAGAAATGTCCTTAAATGGCTGAAAATACCACACGTTTTTGCTCATTCCCAACAATGCGGGAGATGACAGTTCTTGGGCACATCCTGACGTCAAGTCTACCCATATTCTGCCATTTGGAGACACGATCTCAAAAAAGTGTAAAAATCAATTGAGGGAGTGAACAGACTTTTTATTCAGTGCTCTAGAAAGTTTCGGGAACACATAGGACCACTACAAAACCTATAGAAAGTGGATTTTCATAATAGGACCCCTTTAAATACCTGGGTTTCTTGCATTAGTCTCAGAACTGAAGAAGCCTCTTGGATGAGGGTGAAACATCTTCAAACAAGAGAAGAAGTCCAGTTTCTTAAGATTAAGATGACCTGGATGACTGAGAACCTTCACAGAAAGAGAGGAAAAATCACTGTGGGGGGGCCCTTGTATGAAAAGAAAAAATGTTATTATATAACTATTAACAGTGAGTTAAATACTGTGCTGCTCAGATAAATGTTGGCAGAAAGGATTATTGTGAAATGTGAAATGGTCTCATAACAGAGACGTGGCTCTAGTCTTCAAGCTGTAAATGTCTTATCTCAATGAATGATGCTGGGTTACTGGCACCTGCTAAAAGTCTCTGGGAGGAGCAGCAAAGATCCTCTACTCAGCATGTAATTGTCAACTAATTATCAGTTTCTTGCATTGTGAGCAAAAAAGTTTCTAGTGCAAACTGCTTACAACTGACCTGGGTTGAGAATGGGGCAGGTGCACCCTTTGATGGTCCGGATTCCGGGTAAAGGGTGATACTTCCCTTCTGGAGGGCTTTTGTATAACACCTTCCTGACCTTGACCTCCACCTCTGTATGGGAGCCTTGGTCATGAGCTGACATCACCCCCTGCAGCACTGCCAGGGAAGCACATCAATAAATCACTCATTGCGTACACTCTTAGAAATAAAAGTGCTATGTAGAACCATACAAGGTTCTTTGGATTGTCCTCATAGGACAACCCTTTTTGGCTCCAGGTAGAACATTTAAAGGTTCTACCTGGAACCCTTTTGGAGGGTTCTACCTAGAACCCAACTTAAAGGGTTATACCGAGAACCCAACATAAAGGGTTATATCTAGAACCAACACATAAAGGGTTCTACCTAGAACCATCTGTGAAAGGTTCCACCTAGAACCCCCAATGAGAGGTTCTACAAAAATCCCTTTTATGGCGTATTGGTTTCACCCAGAAGCCTTACTGGGGGTTTCATCCAGAAAATATCCCACTTCTTACGGTTTCATCTAGAACCCACACAGGGAGTTCCACCAAGAACCCTTTTACTGGGTTCTTTGGATCAAAATGGTTCTTACTGGAACCCTTAGTGTTACCAAGAACCCTTGAAAAACCCTTTCTTCAGGAAAGGGTTTTTCAGAAGCAAATGGTTCCAGGTAGAACCTCAGCCCTTGTAGAAGAACAATTTTGGAACCCTTATTTCTAAGAGTGTAGAGAGATTTCCAAGGAAAACTCCACTCATTTTATGAATCAAAATCACTCTACTGTTCACTGGGGCACTGAAAAAACGGCAAACTGCAGCAATGCACCAACAAAGAGAGAAAGAAGAGTGCCACTAGCAATTACTCATGTGTTAAGATTATTCAAACATGTTTGATTCTGGATGAGGAAAGAATGTGTTTATTCAACCTGCATGTTTGTGTTTGCCCCTTTAATGGTGGAGCGGAACAACAGCAGGCATTTTATCATTTTGAGATTTTAAGATGCCATCATGTTGTTACAGTCCGCAACTGTCACACAATAGAGGATCAATTCATTCATTATGTCAAACACAGCTTACCACAGTCGCACTCTGCAGCACAGAAGGGTTTGGGGCTCCCTAGAGTCACCTCTACACATTCACATTTCTCTGGAAAAATGATACACAATCAATAAGATTCAAGTCAATCATTCCATGGATAATCAAGAACAAAGGAGCTGCATTTTTACTGATGTGGGTTGATGAGTGTGCAGTATTTAGTAAGAGTATGAAGTGTGATATGACCTGCGACTCACCAGAGTGGTGCAGTGCAGAGAAAAGCTCCTCTACCCTAAAGAATGCCGTCTCACTATTATTGCTGCTGTGTCCCATGTGGCCAGTGGCTGTATAGAAGACCTCCACATCTGAGCTGCAGCACAGAGATAAAAGCAGCCAGAGCCAGGGCTCCATTCAGGGTTAATACTCTAACTCAACACCACTTTATTCACTTTTATATGTGCTAATACATAGCTAAGTCTTGGCTCTCACCCAGGAATGCAGTCACCAGTATAGGGGTCACAGTCCCCTGTGCAGTCGCATGGACAGCAGCCGTATTCATGAAGCCCCCAGTATCCCGTCATGCAACTGTCACAATGGGGGCCTCCGACGGCAGGCTTACAAGTGAACTCTCTGCTGCTAGGGTTGCAGAGGGGACTACCACCTAAGAGGACAGCACCCACAAGGTGGCAGGGACGGGCTGCAGGGGACACAAAGGACACAGAGGATGCATATTAACACTTCTGTCTATCAGAACTTGCAAGCAGTCAGTATATATAATTCAGATTGCATATGAAACATACAAGAAGATACAAAGTGAACTCCTGTGGCAGAATAAAAGTTAGATGCATTTAATTACCATGTAACAAGCAACAAGTTTGCAGACCATGGGAAATTCCTCAATTTTTTGAAATTACAGTCGCATTCCCAAACAACACTGTCATTCCTGCTAAGGAGCAGACTGGAGTCTTCCTACTATCACATCACAGGCAGAAAGGTGCTGAGTGAAAATACCCTTATCAAAGAGAAATCAATCTGATTTCATTTTAATCAAATATCCATTTCCGCCCTCCAAATATCAAAGGCTGCTCTTCTTAATTGGAATTCTCAGCTGGTGTGACAGTTGAGGTTCCTGTCACTATGCCTCCAATTGATCATGTGCCCTGGCTACTTGGCCAATGGGATGTCCCTTTGGCCGACTGGCAAGCGTGCATGTCTCTTACCTGGGAGGCGTGGGTTCAATCCCTGCCCGGGCCCTCTTCACCTTGCCACACTGGCATTCATCCAGACAGGGTTCTGAATGAGACAGAGGGCCTCATGTTTGCAGGAGTCAGTCAGGGGCCGTTACTGGACGGCCAGGGTCCCTGAAGAAACCCTTCATACAGTGTCGGCCCTCTGTGTTGTGGTGGCAGTCGTCACACACGCCTCCACGGCGTCACCCTGTTCCCATCCAAGTGACAGCTCTGACCGTTACACTTGCACTCTGTGTTGAGTGTGGGTGGGCAAAAATATCGATATGGCGATATATCACGATACTTTGTGTCGTGATACAATATCACCTGATTAACCTCCTGCTCCACTCGACGCCCCCCAATATCGATATTTTTTCAAATAATAAATCATGTTTCAGACATAAATCCAGTACGACTTCCGCACCTCTGCTCCGCGAGGTGTCACTTACTGCTACCTCAGACAGTGTGTTGTTCATGTAAATATGTTGTTGTAACTTGCACTTGTAGAAAATGGCATGGATAATTTGAATTACATTGAATTGTTTTGACTCAGTTTGTCCCATAAATGATCACTGATGTACTGTACATACAACTCAGATTTTAAGATGCATATGCCTTTTACATTTTTCAGTGAATTATGTAGAATATCGCAATATATCGCAAAATCTGGACATCGCAATATCGTATTGTGATGCATATCGTATCGTGAGGTCCTTGGCAATGCCCACCCCTAGTGTTGAGATGCACATTTACCCTGAAAGGACAAATGAGATGTTTTTCTTCACTCAGCTCATCTTGGTGATAGTGGTGATGGCTCCTCTAGCAGCTGACAGTACAAGATGAACTGCTCTGCTATTCATCAAGCATCAGTGTCTAAAATGTTCCATGGGATTTATGATGCTAAATTCATTTTAGAGATAGGTCTACATGCTGCTTGTCCTACTCTGCATCAGACTCTCTTGGACCATCACTCACTCTGGCACTTATGTGGTGTCCCCGCGATGCCGTTGGCAGCCTGCCAGGGTTGGTTGTTGTAGAGTGGTGCACAGCGCTCACAGTGGACACCAGCTGTGTTGTGTCTGCAAACACACTTACCATGGACCTGCCAAGCAAACACAACAGACACAAAATAACCCATTACCCACACACTTTGAGTGTTTCAGAGTGCATATTGAAACTGTCAGCAAGTATTGCAAACAAATGATTTATTGTCCTCAGCTCTCACTGTAAGTTCATGTATCCTTGAGAGTTTCACTGCTATTTGTTAAATGATCCAGGAGGTATATCACCCTGGGTAGGTCATCGTAAAGCACATCCCTATGATAAATCATTTATTGCCCACTCGACCGTTTGGTTGAGCTCTTTTTGGGTCACTATATCTCAATGGAAGGAGTGCCTCACTTGGTTCAACCATGTAAAGCCATCTCTCTACTCAGTTGAGGTACGCTGTGCTACAGAAATCCACTAGAGGGCACTCTGCTCTTAAATAGTATTCTTCACACCCTCTACAACCAGGAAATCCCAAACACAAAAATCATCTGTGACATGTTGACTGTTTACCGTAAAAAATTTGAAAGGTGAGGACAGTTTTCTGACATATGTTTTAGAGTCCTTACTAAACATAATTATGCCACTTAATATCATCTAAAAACATAAATTAAATGTCTAATTTTTTTTAAAACATGCTCAACCAAACGGTTGATTTTTCGCTTGTAAATGTAGCAAATTCAACTAATGTAAGTATGTAAGTGTTTTTCCTATAAAATCTAGCAGAAATGTGACTGTTGTGTCCCAAAAAACATGACTGCTGGTGCATCAACACAGACAATGTGTGTCAGATATTAAAAAGAGAAATTAAATTAAATTACTGTACAAAAAAAAAATCCTATTTGAATGCAAAAATGAATGTTTTGCAAGGCAAGGCAATTTTATTTGTATCGCCCGTTTTTTTACAAACAGTTTGTCTCAAAGGGCTTCACATGGCATCATAACAACATCCTCTGCACTGTCACATACAATCAGAAGTGTATTGAATGTGAGAATTATGTGCTGTTGCACTTTAACACAGACAGCAGTACAGATGGGGAAATTAGAAATGCAATTTTTCCTTGTTCAAAGTTTTTTTTTCGTGGTTGTAATAAAAACCAGAGGTGTTTTTTATCTGTGGCATACTGACAAGAAATAGAGTGTATTCAATGCCCCAGACATTTTTTGTTGCTTATTTCTTCATAAATTAGCATTTTATGTGAATTGATCTACTGTCCCTGGCATTATATGAAGTTCTGTACTTTAACCCTTAAGTGACATCTCAACCGTTTGGTAGAGATCAATATTTTAGAAACCACAGAGTCTGTTGAAAAAATAATCATTGATTGTGCTTATGATTCACCGAAGGGTAAAAGGAATGAAATCACTTTTTTCTTGGTGGAGTTGTTGAAGGGTATTTTGATTGTATGCTTTATCTATGACAATTTGTGTATCTTATATTATATATACCTATATTTATCTATCTTGTGTTTTTCTACCAATTTCAAGAGTGGAAACATGACAGAGACTGTGCTGTTACAGCAATAGGCTGAGCACTAGAGATCTCCACATCCTTAAATCCCCATAATGGTGGGTAAATATCCAGTCCTCACTGCAACATTCAGCTTCAGCAGCACATGTCAGAGCCCAGCTGAGTAATGTGGGAGCAATATCCCAATCCCTCTATTCCCAATCAGCAAACAAATTGAGACAAACAGAAACTGTTGGCGGGTCTGAGTGAATGTTCACAACACAGCAAACTGTACAAGAGTATTTTGTTGGTGAAGCAGGTGCTTCTGCAAGCTTTGTTCAAAGAATCCAGCTCTAAATAGCTCACCATGTTACTGGGCCGGTATCCAGTGAATTGAAGACAGTGGTCAGCATGTCCATAGCGAAGGCAGCTTCCTTTGACAATAAAAGGGGCATGGCTGGCGCTGCAGTAGGTGGACTCTCAGGTTGGTGATCATGAGCTGGTCTTGAGCAGCTGGTCCATAGGGAGAGTCATGCAGAGAGTCTAGGCTCCATAAATCAGCTGGTAATTGAAGAACAGACAGCACGAGAATCGCTCAAAACGGGTCTGTTTTACTGGTGAAAAACAGATGGGCAGGCATGTTGAAAATATTAAAGGGATAGTTCACCCAAAATTCAAATTGCACTCATTATCTACTCACCCTCATGTCGACTAAGAGCTGTGAGAATTTTCAGAATCCTCCGTTCCTTCTCTGAGTTACGGGGGGGTCCACGCAGCAGTATTTGTCCATATAATGGTTGTGAATGGATACCACTTTTCTTGGTCCAAAAAGACACACCAAAAAACATCCAAATACCTCCATACTGCTCATCTGTAATGTTTTGGTGTGTCCCCCCGTAACTCAGAGAAGGAACGGAGGACTCTGAAAATTCTCACAGCTCTTAGTCGACATGAGGGTGAAATCTTGAAAAAAACATCCAGTGATTTGTAATGTCCCTCTTGTATTGAAGCCACGACATGAGAAATCTTGCGTGATTTGTACTGACTGGCGGAACAATTTCTCATGTGGGGGCTTCAATACAAGAGGGACATTACAGACGAGCAGTATGGAGGGATTTGGATGTTTTTTGGTGTGTTTTTTTGGATAAAGAAAAGTGGTATCCATTCACAACCATTATATGGACAAATACTGACACGAGGGTGTTTAATTCCACCAGTTTCTCTCAATTTCTGGTCTGCCCAATAAAAAAACAGGTTTCTGCTTTGCACTTCTTCAAACAAAAGCTATGTATAAAAAATCAAAGTAGCCCAGGCTCCAATGTAATGCTGCTTGTTCTCCCTCATTCGGTAGAGTGCTTGTCTCTGCAGCACATCTACTGCTGACAGGCTCATTACCCTTAACTGTATCACAAATGACAACTGTCAGACACAGTAAGGCACTGAAGTGTTTCTATAGGGATAGCTGTGTATCTGTGTAGCTGTGTAATAAAACTATACTGGACGCTGGTATCTGCTTGTGTTGTTTATTCTGTCACACAGTTATCTCGTGGGAGTCTGTGACGTGACATGAGACTACGGTGTCCCTTAGGGACTGTCAGAATGTTACATCTCCCTTCTTAATAATAAAAAAAGAAGGATATTAATTTACTGAACACAACACTTGTGCCTACACTAGGTCACATCAACAACCTCATGTTAGTGTGTCTTCCTAAAACACATGAACAAGTGAACTTTGATCCCTCAGGCCTGTGGATGAAAGCGGTGGCGTTTTGCCTGAATGAAGACTGAATTTCCTACTGTCATTGAAAATGTTGGAAAGAAGACAGGACTTGCTTTGAAAACTTTTTGCTATATGCAGCGTACATAGTAATGTATCTATCCGTATGGTTTGGTCAGTGGTCCGACCCGACCATGCCTTCCACAGGTAGAATTAGACTACTATCTTCCAGAGAATTGGACTCGAGTCATTGGGACTCGGACTCAAGTCACAAATTTAACGACTTGCGACTTGACTCGACTTGGAAGGCAAAGACTTGAGACTCGACTAGACTTGAGACAAGATGACTCAGACGACTTAGGCCTGGATATGATCGTTGAAGGATGAGCAGACCAGGCCGCTTGTGTGCACGGCGCGTGCTCTAGCAGGTTCGGACGGGCTGTTTTTTTTCCCCCCGAAGCGGGAGAACTCACTTGTGTTCTTGATTGCCAAAAGGATCCATTGGGAAACAGTTGCATTTTAAATGTTTACTTGAAAAGAAATTGTGACTTGCCATATTTTGGCTTCATTTTTGATGAGAAGTGGAGTTGTGACTTTGAGGGAAGCGCTCTGCCCCATTGGTTAGGTTTAGGCGCCCTGAAGAAGGGAGTTGGTTCAGCCCATTTATAAAAATGGTTCAGCCCTGTCCACTGCGCTTCCTGAGCTCAACTCTGAAAATCTCTCCATTCATTAGAACGGGAGTGAAATTTTTATTTCGTGATCCGATTGAATTACGCCATGAGAAAAAAATATGACCTCTACCCAGGGGTGAAAGTAGTTTCAAACTCTTGCCGGTACTATTACCACAAGGGGATGTCCCTTTGGCCGATGAACAAACAGAAGAATATATTATAATCACTGTTGTGAGGGTTTCTTTTCAAATGTATTCCCTGAGTACTTTCTGGATTTCTTCTCTACTCCAAACCTGCCTGAGCACCTTTAACACTGAATTTGATCTGGGGAACATGATCTTATAGGCTACCATGGTTCCTTTAAATTAAATCATCAATAAATGTGTTTGATTTTGTCAAAACACAGTTTAATTTCTCATCCAGCCATATTTTTAAAATAGCCAATCAATCACAATAAATTATATTAAAACTGAGCAGCTTCAGCCTGAACCTTTAAAAAAAATTGATACACAATTTAAAATAGGTTTTGTTTGTGAGTGTAGGGGCAACATGATGATATTTTGAATATAAAGTATGTATGTTTAGAACAGTAACACTAAACTCACTTCTTTGCTCTGCTGAAGTTGGTGTCATTTTGGAAACACCGTGACGTTGCTTGCTGACCATGCGAGATGAACCATGCTTGTTTGAACATCCGACAGTTAGGATCATTTTAAGGATCCTGTCACAGTTCATTCATGTTGTTAACCAGAGACCGGACATTGAAGAGGTAGAGGAGGAATATTGCTGAGCAACTCATTAGCGCATTCAAAATGAAGCCAACTTCAGGACGAGGGTCGGCGGAGCATCCTCGGAGACTTCAGCAGTCGCAAAGTGATCCCCCCGCGCCCCCTCCCTCTACTGATACACACACAACCTAGGCTTATGACTCTCAGCAGCAAGGTGACTCGCCCCAGTGCTCATTCCACTAATATGAGATGGAAATGATGGTCTCAGCCCTGTCCAGTTTTTAGCGGTCCTGAGCATTGCCCATAGCTAAAACCGGTCCCCATGGGACAGTTCGGAACAATTCTGAATTAATTAAAATCCAGTTTTTCATTAACAGACAAAGCAGTTTTCAAGACTATATACTGTATTTCTATTGATCTATTTTCTGACTTGCAGGCATCTCATGATCTTCCTGGTACTGAGTACCGCCTCTGAATCTTTTAGTGGTAAAAAAAATACTTTCACCCCTGCCTCTACCTGTTTAAAATATCACGTTTCTTGCAGAGAAATCAGGAGTTTATTGTAAAACTATTGTAGAATAAAATTCTGAAGAATCTGTAACCAGAAAAACTACAAGTCGCGTAGGTGACGTCACACACCAAATGCCTGTTCACCAAGTCACTACATATGAACATTGCCCTGTGCATCTGTCACTGGATTTTCAGCTTTCTCTGGAACAGACAACAGAAGGTCAAAATCAACAACAATACATCCTCCCCTCTGACCCTCAGTACTGGTGCACCCCAGGGCTGTGTGCTTCCGCCCTGGCTATTCTCCCTCTATACAAACCAGCTCACATCACATCACAGTTCTGTCAACCCGTACAAGTACGCGGACGACTCTACCATTGTAGGATTTATCACCAACAACCAAGAAACAGAATACCGTGCACAGATCAACCAAGTAGTGACCTGGTGCGCAGACAACAACCTCCTACTCAACACAACAAAAACAAAAGAACTCATCATTGACCTAAGACGCCAGCCATCCCCTACATCCCCTGTCCTTATTAAAGGTGAACCCATCTCCATCACTGACACATTCAAGCTGCTCCGCACCCACATCAGCACCTAAAATGGAAAATCAACACAGAACACATCTACAAAAAAGCCCAGCAAAGACTTTTCCATCTCAGACAGCTTCAAAAGTTCAGAGTCAGGTCCCATCTGCTGCTCCGCTTTTACACAGCCATCGAAAGTATCCTCACCTCATCCATTACCGTCTGGTTTAGCAGTCTTGACACACTGTCTAAGAAGAAACTACAGCGCATCATTAACAGAGCATCCCCTGGATCCCCCCTACCATCACTTGAATCACTTCACCACAAACGGACACTACGCAGAGCCCCCAAAATTGTTTCCGATCCCACCCACCCTGCACACTCTGCCTTCCAGCTGCTCCCCTCTGGGAGACGCTACAGCACAATTGCCTCCAAAACAACCCGCTTCAGAAACAGTTTCATCCCCACTGCAATAAACATCTTGAACTCTGCACGCTGAGGAGCAAGCACGGCCCTATATAAACTGTAACTCTATATTGTATGTCTGTCTATATATGTTTTGGAACCTGCACCAACAATAAGCTGTACTGAAAGCAAATTCCACCAGCCTGGCTGTGTGGTCATTAAAAGAATCAATCAATCAATCAATCAATCAATCAATCAATCAATCAATCAGATACCTCCATACTGCTCGTCTGTAATGTCCCTCTTGTATTGAAGCCCTGACATGAGAAATTGTTCCGCCGGTCAGTGCAAATCAGGAAGAGCAGTGAACTGAGACACTGGGAGCTTCCGCTACAAAGCTCAGTTTCCCCCCATTAACTTTCTGCCCCAGTAGTAGTGTATGAAATATTGTTTTTATCAATACAATTCACATGATATGAATGTTGGGTTTTGTTTCTGTGTGACACTTTTGCTGCTGTGTTTGGAAAATATAAAATGATTTGATCTGACCTGGTGCAGGGTTGTTGACTGAAGGAAATATTTTTCATTTCACAAAGTAGGGGAATGTTGCCACCTAGTGAATTTAGTTGGATCTTGCCTGCAGCTATCCAACAGTAAGGGCAGGTTGTAGCATGGCTGCAAATGCCCTGCATAGATTTCACTATGTAACCAAGCTGTAAAAATCCCACCAAAACTAATAATTAAAAAAATGATTTGGTTTTAAATAAGGGTGATTGACAATGCCAATATGGCTTTGATACCATCACCGTTGCAGGGGCTTGAACCCAGAACCCTCCGACACCAAGAACCAGCTCCTACCCCACTGAGCTAATTAACAAGGACAAAACACAATAGTGTGGCGCTCACAAATTGATCAGGTAGTCACCTATGGAGTCATATTTATGTCATATGTCGAGCCAGCGATAAAACATACATACAAGCAGATTATCTTATATCACACGCGCAGAGTAAACTGCAGCACGCACTTTTTTAGTCCTCGCCCGCACAAATTCAACAACAAAGAGCGTACAGTCAGGTGCGAGTGAGTAGAAATACACAACGAGAGCTGAAAAATGCATCTTGATGTGTATTAAACTCTACTGCACGCACTGGATTGCAGCAGCTCTCTCTCTAACTAAAACCCTCACCCTGAGGTTTCTCCGATTTTTCCCTGTTAAAGGGTTTTCCATGGAGTTTTTCCTCAGTAGTCGGGTGCATTTATGACTTGACCGTAAAAAAATTCTAACAAAAGGTTTCTCAGTTGTTTTTTATAGTATTAGGTGTCCTTAATAACATACTAAAAGTTTACCAAAGTTTGACCACTAGAAAGGTGTCATTTTCAGGATGGTGTCCTAATGTAAATGTAATGGGTTGAAGCCCGGAGAGACATCCCAGGTGAATAGGGTAAAAATTTTAACTAACAGGTATCAGCATGAAACTTCCCAAGTTTATCACTTACATTAAGACAAATATTTTTTGTATTACAAGTTTTGTCACATGTTATGTTTAAATATGTAAATGAGACAATAACTAATTAAATATGCGCTAAATTGCATACTTTTCCAGATCCAAAAATTTAATGGATAAAGCCAATTTCAAAAGTCTTGTTTTATTTTGTTGACACATTAGAAAATATTAGAGTAAGAAGGTCTTACTGAGGAGATTTTGGATATCTCTTTTTATCACTTTGTAAATGAGAAAATACTGTCACCAGCCATAAATAAATCAAATTTTGCCATGTTTTCAGCACTTTAAATATTGTATAAATGAGGCTGTGAATGATATATCAACAATCCCTTCTGTAAAAACCTTCAGAATATGGAAAATGATCAAACTGGAAGGTTTGGTGTGTGTAAGTGCTGCTGAAGTGGATCTGGAAATGTTCTGGAAAAGTATGCAATTTAGCGCATATTTAATTAGCTATTGTCTCATTTACATATATAAACATAAAATTTGACAAAACTTGTAATACAAAAAAAAATTGTCTTAATGTAAGTGATAAACTTGGGAAGTTTCATGGTGATACCTGTTAGTTAAAATTTTTACCCTATTCACCTGGGGCGTCTCTCTGGGCTTCAATCCATTACATTTACATTAGGACGCCATCCTGAAAATGACACCTTTCTAGTGGTCAAACTTTGGTAAACTTTTAGTATGTTATTAAGGACACCTAATACGATAAAAACAATTGAGAAACCTTTTGTTAGAATTTTTTTACGATAAGGTGCTTTTTTTTCATAAATGCACCCGACGACAGTGGATGTGAGGGTCTAAGGACAGAGGATGTTGTCACGATGTCATGTGAAGCCCTTAGTTTTTTCCTTCACTGATTAGCGTAGTCTGGGGCTGTTGACTGTTTTGGTAGGTAATCCAAGGTGAGATAGATAGATAGGCCTTTTCGTCAAAATAAAAGCCTCAACAGAGCTTAACAATATTTATTTGAAATGTTGCTGTGGCTCATAAAACCCTGTCAAATGTGGTTATTTCCCATCTTCTTTCACCACTGCTGCCACCCTCTTCGTCTACATGTTCCTAGCATGCCCCATGATAAATATCCAGTTAAAGTTTGGATTCCACCCTCTTCTCACAACTCACCATAATTCATTTTTAATCACCATGTAGTTCACAAAACACTTTCAAATTTGAGTAACTTTCAGCTGGTGTCACAGCTGATGACACTGTGGTTACACACACTCATACAGCCAATTCTACCTTTAATCAGCCTCGGGTCAAACATGTCTCACATATCAGTCTAAAGCTCAGCATTTCATCCTTCCGCCAAATTCTGCCGTTCCACCCTAGCACACACTGCCCATTTCAAATCCCAATTAGTGTAGTCAGGGTAAGACAGCTTTCAGTTTACATAATATGCTTTCCCAGAGGCTGGAGCCACCCTGTGTTTATCCTGTGATATAATCTGAATTCTTAATCTACTTGGCATTGAACATGTTCTGACGACTCACAACATCTCGTTTGGTAACTTTCATTTTACAACTACTGAAATTTTGTGTTGATGATGTTATTGTTATGGCATTTCTTCAAATAAGACATGTCACATTACATTATAAAGTCTTATAGTTTTATTTTGTTATTTCAAATAAGCATGTTCTGATGCCATATTTCTGATTAGCTGCTGTTTAACTATCTGGATCAGCTAATAAATGGAGATTATTTTAGTCAAGGACATGAAGACCAACTTTTGTGTGCCAGTGTGTTTCAGTTGGGGTTTTTGACCCTTCTGCTGAATTGTGTGTTACCTGTCAGAGGCCAGGAAGCCTATTCTGCTTTGCCTAAATCACACTATCAGAGCTATCTCAAGGTAAAACTGGCTGTGTTAAAGGGACAGTTCACCCCAAAATGAAATTGCACTCATTATCTACTCACCCTCATGTGGACTAAGGGCTGGGAGAAGTTTCAGAGTCCTCCGTGGCTTCTCTGAGTTACAGGGGGTCTAGACGTAGCAGTGCATGTCCATATAACGGTTGCAAATGCACACCAGCGGTCTTTGTCACAAAAAAACACACAACATAACATCCAAATACCTCACTGCTCATATCTAATGTCCGTCTTGTATTGAAGCCCCAAAATACGAAATTGTTCATATTTCAAGCTTGTTTTGTAGCGGAAGCTTCCGGAAGCTCCTCTTCCCGATTCGTCAGATTTGGACAAACTGGGAAGAGGACGGACCCTGGTTCGTCCAAATTTGACGAAGAAAATTTTGTTAGAAAAAAGTCCCAAAGTAAGAAAGTCACTGATTGTTGCTGATATAGTTTAGCTTCATTGACATGTCATGTGCATGGTGCGATCAAACCAATTGCCAAAAATGAAGTTTACCATAAAAGGGATTTATTTGTACAAAAACAATACAATGATACCTTCCGGGCACGGCACAGCATGTCACGAATTGTTTGCTTCCCAATAAGCAACACCTGCCGATAGCTCAGCTCAGTTTAAACAAGCCTCCGTGACCATAACTATGCCCTACCTCGCTTCCTGTGTGAGCGGAAGTTACAAAATAAACACTAAAATACACACCAAAATAAAAAAACTCCTACAGTGTATAAAATGAATAAAAGTGGTGAAAGGACACAGCCTTGAGGGGAGCCAGTGGAAGATAAAAGTAGGTACATCAGATAAAATGCCATTTACCTTCACCCTCTGAGGTCTGTCGGTTAAAGGTCAAAGGTCAAAGGCAGCTCAGGGTCCCTTAGGTGCTGGAGTGACCTGACATGAGACAAAAAAGGGGGTTCATTCAAGAAGGGGTGGGCAGCCCAGCCCGTTTGGTGTGGATAAAAGCAAAAAAGAGAGTGACAGCGCTAAAAATCCGACGGTACCTCAATGGACATGACTACTCAGGATAGAAGGACCATTTCACTCAGTAGAACAAAAAGTATTACTTCTCCTAACTTGAATGCCATATCTGCTGGGTTTTTTGCCCTCTCTGGTTGTTTCAGGTTTGTGGTCAGAGTTATAAATCTGTGAGTTTCGTTCTCTTCATTTAGGCTGAAATTTAAAAAGCAAAGTTAAAACACATCTGTCACCTTACACTCACAGTCCTGTACATGCTGTGACCATAACATCAGTAGAGCAACCTGGGGAAAATGCCACTATCTGCAGCTGAGTAGCCTACCAGACAGATTAAACTGAGCTTAATCAGCATGTTTGCTATTTAAAATAACTTTTTTCCACACCAAACAGCTGTGTCAGCAGAGAGAAGGGACTCTCCTGCATGGGAACAGCCCACCTGTCTGCTGCTGGTCATATTAAGTGACCAGAGGGGTGGAGGAGACACATACTGGAGGACAGTGAACACACAGGCAGGATGAAGGGCCTCTGGTTGGTGTTGCTGCTTGTGGCTGCAGCTAAAGCTGAAAGACTTTTCCTTGGGTAAGTTTATCTGTTCACGCTCCAAGCAGAGACAGCTACTGGCTTTAGAATATAGACAGGGATCATGCTTTTTTCTGGAATACCTTGTAATACTTCTTCAAGGATGCAATCCACATATCTGATACCTAAGATCTCCAATCAGTAAATAAACAGATTGCTTACTCATGAAACTTAAAGGGATAGTTCACCCAAAATTCAAATTTCACTCATCTAGCCTACTCACCCTCATGTCGACTAAGAGCTGTGAGAATTTTCAGAGTCCTCCGTTCCTTCTCTGAGTTACGGGGGGGTCCATGCAGCAGTATTTGTCCATATAATGGTTGTGAATGGATACCACTTTTATTCGTCCAAAAAGACACACCAAAAAACATCCAATTACCTCCATACTGCTCGTCTGTAATGTCCCTCTTGTATTGAAGCCCAGACATGAGAAACTGTTCCGAAAAAAATTTAATAAGTCTAGATATTTATATGGGTGAACTATCCCTTTAAATATAAAACTTGCAGCTGCTTCATAGAACTGTATCAGTGTAAGGACGTACAACTGAAATTATAGTACAAATGAAATAAGTTCATTTTAAGTGTCTGTCTGGCTTTGAGTTTACTTTCTGACTCTATTTAACTGGCCTAACTTTTAATGTTGAGATTTTTTTTTACTAGATGCCCTATAACACACATAAAATAATCACATAATCTGAGCAAGTACAAGATTAATAGGTCAATTCTGACCATGCGTTATGTGTAGAGAAAGATTAATCCTGATTATTGAAGAGAGTGGAGAAGGAGTCATGGCATCTCGCCTGTATGATTTATTGTTATATTGGTGAGTAATCAAATAAATCTCCCTCCATTGCTGATCTCAATAGACTGTCATTAATAAAGAAGAATCTATCAACTGAAATTATAGTACAAATGAAATAAGTTCATTTGTAATAAGTGTCAGTCTGGCTTTGAGTTTACTTTCTGACTCTATTTAACTGGCCTAACTTTTAATGTTGAGATTTTTTTTACTAGATGCCCTATAACACACATAAAATAATCACATAATCTGAGCAAGTACAAGATTAATAGTCAATTTCCAATGAAGAGAAATCCAATTTGAACCAATCCTTTGATTATTGATGAAAATGAAGATAGGAGTCATGGCATCTTGTCCACCAGAAATGTATGATTTATTGTTATATTGGTGAGTAATCAAATAAATCTCCCTCCATTGCTGATCTCAATAGACTGTCATTAATAAAGAAGAATCTATCAAAAGTATACAGTGTGTATAATATAAAAGTCTTTATATAATAATGTTCAGAGACATAAACAAATGTCTTCCAGAGACCAGGTTATCAGGGTCAATGTGCAGTCTGAAGAAGAAATCCAACTCCTGCAGGTTCTGGAGACCCAGGAGGAGTGGGAGGTACACACACACACACACACACACACACACACACACACACACACACTGCAAATACCTACACTTTCAGTTTTCTCAGCTGCTTGTACCAGACAGTTTTCTCATGAAGCCAAATCCAATTCAGCCTGAACCAATCAAATTGTTGTTCATGTGGGATGAAAATGAACATATTGTTTACATGAGAAAAGTCAGGACCTCTCAGACGCCTTGGCTGTTGTTTTGCATTTTCACCATTCAACACAAACTTTTTTTGGCTGGACCATTTTATTACTGGAAAGTTGTCTGACAAAGTCACCAAACACATCTGTTAAAGATCAAGATTGTGATTTAAAATGCTCACATGGAGAAAGTTAGACATGTATATTTTAGTCTTTCACACAGCTGCAGCATAAACACAATCTGAGTAGAAATGACTTGGTGAAAGTGTGGCACCAGCCCTCATGCCCCTGAGGATGACATTACTATTGAATTATTTAATGGAATTGAACTGTTATTAGTCTCATATCAGAACCTATGACTTCTCAATTCAATTGATTTCCAGGCGTTCCTTCAAAGGAATTACACAGGATCATGTCTGAGTGTAGAGATTTATCACCTAAATGTCTATATCATCTAAATAATAATCCAAATGTCTATGATCATCCAGATGACAGAAATAATAAAACAGACTGTGATGACTTGTTGAGAGATAACATGTCATAGATATTTACAATATACAGATAATCATCACTTTAACATAGAAGATTCGACCACAGATTAGATACAGTAAGGCGGGTCTGCTGCGAGGGAGTCCTGCCCTGAAAGCTGCTATCCACATGACTTCCCTGGAGTCCAGCTCCTGTTGTCATGGTGCTGCTATCAATGTCTTAGCATCCAGAAGACATTCTTTATTGGGCACTTTTGGTTTCATTGTAGGCTTCTCTCCAGGCAGCAGATCTGGATTACACAACATTATTTGATTATGTTGATGATAATAATGTTATGTGAGGGACGCTTGATAGTATGGTCACATGGAAGATGCTGTACGCTATTTTGGTGTGTTGATACATCCCTCTGGTGTTCTAAAAGCATGTACGTTGGTGAGAGAAGATTTGTTTGATTTCTGTTTCCTAACAATTTGACAGTGGGTTAGAGAAAGGTCGCTATGGCTGAAAGAGCAACAATGTGCAAATTAGGCAACATCACAGCAGTAAACGCCTCTACTGATGAAATCTAGAACCCATTTACATCATTCAAAAACTTCTGGAAAATCTGTTTGTGTTTTGGAGAATAAATGAAACAGCATGTTAATGTTTATGCTTTTAACTTAATTAGCCTCATAGTGACAGTGAGGAGCCAGGTATTGATCTGTCTGTTGAATGAACTGGCTCATTCACTCAGTAAACTTCATCCTCCTCTCCTGGTCTGTCTGATCCCAGCTGGACTTCTGGCTCCACCCAGTCTCCACTGAGCTTCCTGTTGACATCCGTGTGCCCCGCTCCAGCTTGAGCTCTGTGAAGGAGTACCTCAGTGACCACAACATCCCCTTCACTGTTATGATTGACAACCTTCAGGTTTGTAATTCCCTCTGAGCAGTTCATAAGCACATGCTGATGGATAACTGTCGAGTTCAGGAGATCTGTTGTGCTCTTATGTCTAACTTTAGCCTCCTGGTTGCTTAATTTGATGCTGAGAATCAAGAGGTACTAACTATCAGATATGTTGCATGGAACATGCAGGAGGTCCTCGATGTGGAGAAGGCTGAGATGGAGGAGAACCAGATGAGGGAGCGCAGCAGCAGGTCCTTCAACTTTGGAGCCTATCATCGTCTGGAGACAGTAGGATATTTACACAAACACTTCATCTCTATCATAGCTAACACAGGCTTATAACCAAGAATTGATTGACACGTTTGTTGAGAGCACCTTAAGTCAGGCTTGTAAGGCCTCTGCATGTTTTTAGACATGCTTCTACACATTTAATATAGTAGCTAGCAGCTAAAAAAAACCAGCCCTGATCCTTTACTGTGGAACCAGCTCTCTCCTTGGCAGTGTTGGGAAAGTTCATTTTCTACATGAACTAGTTCAAAGTTCAGTTCACAAATTTTAAAATGAACTAGTTCAGTTCATAGTTCATAATTCAAAATGTTGAACTAAGTTCACAGTTCCAAAAATGAACTAGTTCATAGTTCTTTTCTTTTTTTTTTCAATATGTTACTGCGAGCTATTGCCACAGCCCATATAAACCACAGACAGCAATTACTTTATCAGTTTTAACACTGAAACAATATGTCAGATTTCACCTTTGAATCCAATTTTGAATCTTAATCCAACCACGGTTTACATTAGCATTGAGAGGACAGCCCTCAGAATACTGGCATTTGCCCTTTGTTGCCACCTATTCATTCATTCCACTAGTAGCCAGCTGCAGCTTTCACCCCTGCAGTATATTCTTAAAAACACGAGGGAAAACTTGCTGCTTGAATGGTCTTTTTTTAATAAAGAATTATTAATTGCTGTTGATGTTGTTGATGTACGGAGTTGCTTCTTGAAACTGCGGCCGGCAGCGGCGCTCTGTATGTGTTTATGGAGTGGATCAGTGCGTCTCTGAATGCAGCGGAGACAGCTCTGTGACACTACTGTGCAGGCTGACAGCCAGTGAGGGCTCGCCCCTGCAGCGCCGCTGCTCGTTGAAAACAGCTGTAATAACGTGATTTCAGGTCCTGAAACGTTTGTAATATGTCCGGGAAAAAGTCGCTAGATTTGTCGCTAGACGCTTTTTACAAAAAAAGTCGCCAAGAGGGTTTGGAAAGTCGCCAAATTTAGCGACAAAGTCGCTAAGTTGGCAACACTGGACTCTGTGGTGGCTGGTGTTGCCAGATTAGGTGTTTTCCCGCTACATATTAAGGCCTGTTCATGGTGTGTTAGGCGGGTTTTTGCCTGGAAGGCTCTATTGAAAACTGGCACACTTTGAACGAAGTTAAACTGTGAAAGAGCGCCGTTCACAAACGCCAGAATGAACGCGTTCACAGCAACGTTCATCCGGCAGAAATACAGTGCGTTCAGTTCACGTTCGCCCAAAATATGAACGAGTTCATGAACGATCGTTCATTGAACGCGTTCAGGCACAACACTGCTCCTTGGGTCAAAGAGGCAGACACTCTAACTACATTTAAGTCTAGACTTAAGAGCTTCCTTTATGACAGGGCTTTTAGTTCGGGCTGGTTCAGGTAGCTCTGAACCATTTATAGCTAAGCTGCTATAGGATTAGACTGCTGGGGGACACATCTGGTTACATGGAGCCCTCTCCTCTCCCCTCCCCTCCTCTCCTCTCCTTTTCCCTATTAAAGGGTTTTCCATGGAGTTTTTCCTCAGTGGATGTGAGGGTCTAAGGACAGAGGATGTTGTTATGATGCCATGTGAAGCCCTTTGAGACAAACTGTTTGTAAAAACGGGCCAATACTAATAAAATTGCATGGCTTGCCTTGCTTTACTCTCTGTGCACATCTCTCTGACAAGGCAAGGTAATTTTATTTCCATTTTTACCAACAGTTTGTCTCAAAGGTCTTTACATGACATCATAACAACATCCTCTGTCCTTAGACCCTCACATCCACTGAGGAAAAACTCCCAAGTAAAGGGATTCTTCACCCAGCAAGAACTGACGGGAAATACAAGAAAGCAGTTTACAACATGGAATATGGAAAAGCATGGAAATAGATTCAGTTACTGTAACAAGAGCTGATGAAGGCAGCTTCTGGTGGGCAGAGTGGGCCATAGGCAGGAAGAACAGGCTGGCTTGTTGGGCGTAGTGAATGGCAGGCTGGTTCATGAGCAGGGAGGGCAGGCTGGTTCACAGTAACAGCAGGGGAAAGGACTTGATGCAGTTCAAGCACAGGGACCAACCCTCTCTTCTCTCATACAGATCTACAACTGGATGGACACCCTGGTGGCACAGTATCCTAAATTGGTCACCAAGCAGGAAATTGGCAAATCCTATGAGAACAGGCCCATGTATGTGCTCAAGGTAGGATGACAATACCTTCACTCCGTCAAGCAGGTAACGTCTTCATCCACAGTACTTCAGATGTCCACGGTGGGCAATTTAATGCCATAGATGACATTGTTTTTTTCTGCATTAAAAAAATGAATTGGTTTTTAGTTCAGCACTGGTGGCAACAAGCGTCCTGCAATCTGGATCGACACAGGAATCCACTCCAGGGAGTGGGTGTCTCAGGCTACCGGAGTGTGGACGGCCAACAAGGTGAACATGTTTACAGAATGAAGTTGTGTTGAATCAAAATGTGCTCAAAACCATCAGAAGAAATTGTTTGAATTCAAAGATGCACTTTGAATGTTTACAATGTGATAAATGGACCTGAAATAATCACATGATTGACACAAATTGTCGCAGGCAGTAAAAATGTTTCTGTTTACTGTTGTTCTTGCTAAGATTGCCACTGATTATGGCAGAGACTCCTCCCTGACCTCCCTCCTGAACACCATGGACATCTACATGCTGCTCCTGGCCAACCCTGATGGTTATGCTTACACCCACACCAACGTAGGTCACCAGTCACTGAGACAGCTGCATCATACTCTGCCCCTTTGTTTCCACACAGTATTTAAATGGGGTCATGTTTTTCAACAGCCACATAAAAATGTTGTGCAGTGTATATTGTAGGTGGAAAACCCACTCACCCTAACTGAAGCTGTCTGATGAACAGAACCGTATGTGGCGTAAGACTCGCTCCAGGATCTCAGGCTCTACGTGCCGTGGAGTTGATCCCAACAGGAACTGGGACGCTGGCTTTGGGGGTCAGTACAGATGACACAGTAAATAGCTTGTTGTATTTAGACAGAGAGAAGACCAATTTGTAGTAAATAATAAATATGTGTCACATTCATCATCATAAACACATAGACACCTGAGGTTCTGACTTAATAAGCCTCAAACAGTGATGAACGGACACTTACGTATACTCTCTTGCCCTGTGGGGGAGCTCGCAGCACGCTACCTGAAGCATTCACACAAAGCAGCAACAGCCAGACTCTGCAGTCAGGCATTAAAGGGACATTCAACATTTTGACAAATTCATCTATTGCCAATTTGCCATAATTCCTATAGTTTTAGGAGTAGGTTCATTATCTTTGTGCAAGCTGTTTTTAGATCGGTGGGACAGAGACGTTAGCTGCACGGTATTTCCATGTTTCCCTCTAAACTGAATACACAATCCAACAACTCCAAAACTCTGTGGTGGACAAGTTGCGACCTGCACATTCACCACACTATGAAATAATAACATGGCCGAAAGGGGTTGTAACAGTATAATTATGTAATGACACATGAAGCAAATACTCTGAACTACTTGCACTTTTGCAGTCACTCTGCCAAGCTGCCGGGAATGTAGTTTTTTTTTAATATATATATATTTTTTGGCTTTTTGCATTTATTTGATACACAGTAGAGATAGACAGGAAAGGGGGAGGCAGAGAGAGGGGGAATGACACGCAGGAAAGGTCTGCCCGACGTGGGATTTGAACTGGGGACACCTGTAGTGAGGACTGTAGCCTCGACATGGGGCAGCCGCTTTACACACTGTGCCACGCACCGCCTGCCTTGAAAACAACTTTGTCTCGTAATGTTACATTATTATTTCATAGCGTGGTGAGTGTGTAGGTCCCAACTTGAAAGCATTTTGGAGTTGTTGGATTGTGTATTTGATGAGTTTGATGAGGGACAGGTGGAAATACCATGCTGTGCAGAGCTCACGTCTCTGCCCCGCCAATCTCAAAACAGCTTGCCCAGCAATTAAAGGTAATGAACCACCTGCTAAAACTATAGAGATTATGGCAATGGATGAATTTGCCAAACTGTTGGAATATCCCTTTAATGAGGTCTGCAGGAACCACGTGGGACCATGTGCTTCAGCAGCTCCTGCTTCACCCACAGTGCCCATCATCCGTCTCTAACAACACCCTATCATAATATAGCACTGTTCTTTCACTGTCACATTTAAAGGGATAGTTCACCCAAAATTCAAATTTCACTCATTATCTACTCACCCTCATGTTGACTAAAAGCTGTGAGAATTTTCAGAGTCCTCCGTTCCTTCTCTGAGTTACGGGGGGGTCCACGCAGCAGTATTTGTCCATATAATGGTTGTGAATGGATACCACTTTTCTTGGTCCAAAAAGACACACCAAAAAACATCCAAATACCTCCATACTGCTCGTCTGTAATGTCCCTCTTGTATTGAAGCCCCTATATTTTAAGTTTGTTTGTAGTGGAAGCTCCCAGTGTCTCAGTTCACTGCTCTTCCTGTGTCAGTTCAAATCTCGCATGATTTGCACTGACCGGCAGAACAATTTCTCATGTCAGGGCTTCAATACAAGAGGGACATTACAGACGAGCAGTATGGAGGTATTTGGATGTTTTTTGGTGTGTCCTTTTGGACGAAGAAAGTTGGTGTCCATTGACAACCATTATATGGACAATTACTGCTGCGTGGACCCCCCCGTAACTCAGAGAAGGAACGGAGGACTCTGAAAATTCTCACAGCTCTTAGTCGACATGAGGGTGAGTAGATAATGAGTGAAATTTGAATTTGGGGTGAACTATCCCTTTAACACCTGTCTAGGTCTGTGTGTATGTGTCACACGTGGACCTGAGTTTTGAACCAGGTTATAACTAATCATGTGATGTCTTTGTTGCAATTTGCCTACCTGCTGATGAATTCAGTCACATACTATACAGAAATTTTAATTTTGGGTGAACTATGCCTAAAGTAGTGTAATCGTGTGTGATGTAGTTTGAGGCTTCTTGGACTGGACATGAAATCCTGCTGTTTTCTGCTAACTGTCCTTATATTCTGTGTTGTTCATGCGTCTCATCTCCTCATGATGTGTTTCAATGTGAACTTTTCCTTTCAGGTCCTGGTGCCAGCAAGAATCCCTGCTCTGAGTCCTATCATGGCCCCTCAGCTCACTCAGAGATCGAGGTGAAGAACGTGGTGAACCTGATCAAGAGCCATGGCAACTTCAAGTCCTTCATCTCTGTCCATGCATACTCCCAGCTGCTCATGTACCCCTATGGCTACTCCTGCAGAAGCGTGCCACATCAGCGTGAGCTGGTAAGCAAGGAGAATCTGTAAACTGGTGCACAGCAAACCACATAATCCTTTAAAGGTTTTTTTTTTCCAAATTAAAGTTTATATCCAAAACGAAAAGTAAATATTTTCCCTTGAGGATTGAGTTAAAGTTTAAATCAATACTACAAAATTGAATAAAGCTGAACTAATAAAATGACAGACAGAAATGAAATGACAGAAATTTCAGTCATTTCTTCAGGAAACCTGCCTAATCCCTCTGCTTCCACCTTTCTTGATCATTTTTCATCATAAATTGAATATCTTTATCTTAGTTGCGTCAAGTTAACTGACAAAAAAGGTCCAGATTAACAGATAATGATTAAAATGTTAATTTGCAACCTTGGTAATTTTGCAATTGTTCTTATGTGAATTGACTAGAAACCAACACCTGCACTTTGATTACATTTCTTTTTCGTTTCAGGCCAGTACATTCCCCAGGTTAAAACTAAACTCTAAAGCATTTTTGTTTCTCTTTCCTTTTGCTTTGTACCATTGTTTTATTCATTTTCAGCTTTATCCCTTACAATCCAAGATCTCTTCTGCAAGGATGATCAGACCAATAAAGTGACAGTACACAGCACAAATAAACAAACATTAAGAACAATGAATGGACAAAGATTGAACAGATGAGAGTGGGCACTGAGGATACTGTTAACAATTCAAAAACACTGGCATTGATGGGATTTTTAAATCGTTTTGGAGGTAGTTCTGAGCAGAGGAGGCAGTGAAACTTAATGCTCTTTTCCCAACCTCAGTGCAGACATGAGGTCAGAGAGATTAGGATGGTAACATGGAACTTGATTTTTACATAAATTGCAAAGGCACCAATAAATTGAGATATCTTTGATTGTGACTGACTCAATTAGCCTGGTTTGAGATAATACAAGGATGTCAAGGTTGACTGGGTCCAGATTTTGGGAGTGGGTATAGCTGGCAGTATTATCTCTTTGCCTACTGTACCTTATTGTATGTCCTCTTTGTCCTGCTCCTTGTAGGACTCTGTTGGCAGAGCTGCAGTACAGAAACTCACTTCTCTCTACGGCACGAGGTACAAAGTGGGAAGCATCTGCAACATCATCTGTAAGTAACTTTGTCATCCCTGCTGATAACCACTTCATCAGGACTCACTGTACTGCTACAAACAGATTTCTGCTATATGTGGATGCAATGATGAGAAGTAATCAGTTGTGGAAATGAAGAAGGTTTACTCAAGCTTTAAGGTCTTGTATTTCTATTTGAAGGCATCTTCTAGCCTACTTCAACATTTAAGAACAGTACACATATTCATTTACAGTGGATTATAAACTATTTACTGACAAACTTTACACACAAGTGACCAGCTTATTTAATCTAATTAATTTAGTCTAATATCTTATGGCTACATTTCAATTACCTTTTTTTAAGATTTTGTTTTTGTAAATGAATTGTAATTGCAATTTGATTTTGGTGTAATTAAACCTTCTTCCAAAAAAAAAATCATGCAAATGAACAGAATATGATGCTACTTTTGTAATGATAGTTTTAACTAGTCCACTGAAATAAAACTAAAGAAAACCATCTTTAGTAGAATAAGAAATAATTTTTTTTTTTTTTTTTTAAAGTGGAATAAAAAAATATTAAACAGACTACAGTGATTGCTAGCAGTAATATTATCATTTGCATTGTTGGCACATTACTAATACAACTATTACTGCTTGTAGATCAAGCCAGTGGTGGCAGTATTGACTGGTCCTACAATCTGGGCATTAAATACTCCTTTGCCTTTGAGCTGAGAGACACTGGTCGCCATGGTTTCATCCTGCCGGCCGATCAGATCATCCCCACTGCTTCGGAGACCTGGCTGGCCCTGAAACACATCATGGAGTATGTCCGTGACCATCCCTATTGATGGCTGTAACCCTGCAACCACAGATGGAACTTCAGATCTGGCTTCAATGTCGACCAATAAAGTCACAAATACCCAGTTTTCTTCCTTTCACAAACCTCTATATAAATAAATGAATGAACATATAAATGTGGCCTCTGTGCATATGCAGCCTCAGTGGGGCCCCTTAGTTTTTACTATTGTCACGGTATCTGTCATGGTTTCTCATGGACATGGACTGTCATCAAGCGTTTATAATAGCCTACAGTTGGTCTGGACAGATGTGACAGATGTTCAGCCTTCATGGGACTAGACAACATCATACTCCCCTGTTCCAGCTGATGGGTGAGGGATTGCCCAGATGTGGCCTGATGTACTTTTACAGTAGCTATAGTTTTTTCTCTAGTGAACAATGAATGATCAGTGGCCTAAGTTACACCAAGGCCACATAGGCTAATGTATCCCAGATAAAGTGGTGAGTTGCATTCCTCTAATTACAAGGCTGTTAGGCTATCATACAGAATAGAGTAGCAGCTCGTATAGGCTGTTATGGATCTGATATCAGACTAAAGTCATTTATGAATTAGGTGGTGTCTAACAGGGGTTAGTTTGCATACTGGCTTTAAAGCACCTGTTTTATACAAACCATGCTGTTTTATCTTAGATGTAGCCCAGACGCTCACAGCTGCTGCTTCTCCGCAGCGCTGTCCGTGGTGCTGAAGGTGACAGGTTCACTTGACAAACAAACTGCAACATAGTTCTGTTTGTTCATCATGTGTGTCAGTTTTGTGTGTGACTTGATAGTTTAGTTGTTGAGATTAAGAACATCACTCCCTCAATCAAACCAGTGATACTGTAGGCATGCTGAAAAGAAAAAAGAGAGAGAGACACACCTGGGTATCGCAGCTGTAACAAAAAAAAAGAAAGAAAAAGAAAGAAAGATGATGTGTCAGAATGGCGGTACCAAAAAGTGTCGGAATACCGGCATGCGTAGATAGAGGGATGTTGGAATAGTGGGATGTCTAAATAGCAGGCGGACCCCAGCAAAAACTGAGCGAGAGCTGCAGTCTGAGCAGCAGAGGAAACATCACGTTTGACCAAATATGTCCAGATACGAAGGTTTGACACTAATGTAGCCTGTTGTATTTCAGTTCTCAGTGATATATTCTAGTTTTTCGTCTGTGTGAAATAACTGCAGATGACTATATCGTTTCGGCATTATTCTCATTTATTAAACACTTTTTTTCAGTCTTTTTTTTTATTATTCAAAACTTTGTTTCACATTACAAAATAGGTTTTTTAAAAAAAATAAAATAAAGTACAGTATATAGAACACTTCTATGATATACGCCAGGAGGAATTTGCAAGTTTACAAAAAAAGTTCAAGTTTTCACATACTGACAGTCTTAATGGCCATGAATAGCCTACATTAGTTTCGATGTTCTGATCGCCTGTTCAGTGTTGCCCAAACGCAAAACTTGAATAGGTCTCCGCTGTTTTCGCATTTCTACAGCACCAAATGCACAGAAACCTATTTTCATATACGCACACTACAGCCTCTCTTTCAACGCGCACAGAGAGCCGGACTTAACAAACCAAGCTTTGTAGTACCGGTGGGTGGGTGGGGATTTACACTTATCCCCCCCAAATAAAATAGTTCAATGATGGTTAATGAAGCTGCTTGTCCGTCTAGCCTGTCAGTTGCGTCTGCACACAAGATACACTCCCTCCCTCGCTCTGTCTGTGTGTGTGTGTGTCTGTCTGTCCGTCTCTTTTGTTTCTGATATAAGAGATGCTGAGTACTAGGCTATATACTGACTATCTGACACCGAGGCTGCTGAGAGATGTAATATGTAAAATAAGTAAATAAATAACGCGGATCATCACATCTCAACACGGTAGTGACATGCAGTCCCTCAGTCCGCAATCCACAGCTGCTTTTCAGTGCCAGTTGGTCCCTGCTGTGTTAAATCAGGTGGAGTTTTCATTACGCTGCCAACAGCCTTTGATCTGACGTCAGATGTGACGGGACAATCTTTATAGATATAAATTCACCTGTTGATTCCATTAGTTGCATTAAATAGCGGTTATTGTGGTTATTTATTGCATCTAAATGTGTCTGGAACTGTGGAAACCTGCCTGTGTAGACTAGGCGCAGGCGCGGTGGATCATCCGTTCGCCTCACGTCCACCGCGCCAAAGGGGAGTGTCTCTGCGCATTTTGCAATTTTGGTTCTATGTACGACGGAGTGCATCCCACCCACATCCCTCCCACAGGCACAAGTGGGAGGGAAGTGGCGTAGGGGGCGGAGAGGAGGTGTGGAGTGGGTTTAACACAGCTGAGTCCGTTCTTCACCAATCAAATGAGCTCCTCTCCTCTCCTTTAAATCCGCCGCGGGAGTTTTTTTTACACCGTGGAAGAAGGAGGCAGCAGAGAGACGGGAGGAAAGTGATGTTCTGATCCGGTCCAAGCTGCAGGGTCTGAACATGGTCTCGCAAACAGACCTCACGGGCTGACCAAAAGTAGTCTGGGAGGACGTTACTGATATTGTTAGGTTTGCTCTGACATAATGAGAGCCCAGTAAAAAAAAAAGAAGAAGAAAAAAACCCACACACACCTCTTTTCCATTAATAAAGACACTCATATTTAGTAACCTATATCAAAACCTGTGTGCACATCACAACATTTGCCATGCGTATCTGTAATTAAATCAGAAACAGCTGTGCGTAAAGGAGGCATTGCAGAGCGACTCTCTTTTTTCTTTAGAATTTTCCTGAGACAGGAGAATATCTGCTCACTGATGCAGAGACTGATTGTGATTGGCTGAGAGAGATTATAGTTTATTTGTTTTCAGTTTTTCATTATGGTCTCGCTCGCCCTCTAATTAATCAATAAGTAAATAAATAAATATAGCGGATCATCGTAATGGCACAGTGCTTAATTAATCAACATGCAGTCATCCAATAAATAAATTTCAGTCGTTGATCATCATAATGGCTTTGGACAGTAAAACTTATTAGAAAAAGAAAAAAAATAATTAAATCAAACATTGAGCAGCAACATGCAGTCATCCAGGTTTTGACTGGTCCGGATGTGCATTGTATAATATGTAATGAGGCGCGTGTTGATTCGCCGCAGGAAGGACAGAGCCGGGGGGGGGGGGCTTGCCTGCATGCAGACTCCAAAACATAAACAGCCCCCTGGTACCGCTTCGGCGATTTCAGGTAGCGGACGGGGCGGGGTTGGGTGGTGAAAGAGGCAAGTAGCCTCCACGGTGAGGTCACCGTAGGAGCAGAATCAAAATCTCGTGCTTTAGGAAGGCACACCCTTGTGTGCTATTCCTGTTCGGAAAAAGAGCCGAAGCGAAAAAACGGCACCGCTTTCAAACTCCAGCTTTTCAGGCAAGTTTCAACTGAGGTCAAACACCAATATGCATGTTTTAACAAGAGAAATTGCGATTTCCTGGTGATGACTCCTTTAACATTATGCACGCGGACAGCCTTTGATTTGTCATCAGATGTGGCAGGACAGTGACATAGATATAAATGTGTGTGCAGATTCAGATAGTTATATTAAATAGTGGTTGTTGTGATTGTTTATTGCATTTAAATGTGCCTGGAACTGTGGAAAGCTGCCCGTGAGGTCTTGGTGACGGGTGCGCACTGGACTTTGTGCAGTCAAAATACGACTAGACCGGCTGCGCTCCGCCGTGCGCCGAGGTTAGACCTGCTTGGAGCTGGCGAGCTTTTGGCGCACTCTCGACGCGGCCTTTTAGCACGAATCTGTCGATACCTCCCCCTGCTGCACGACCACACCCATTTTGGCGCACAGCAGTCTGCCAATTTAGCAAATCCGCTGCGCACCTTGGTGCACTGGACCAAAATAGCTCTCCGCCAGCTGTGCCAGGGTTCGCCCAGCTGCGCCACCCAGAGTTGCAACTGCAAAATAGAGCCCTTTGTGACACTTTGTATCTGGAAAAATTAACATTACAAATGAAACATAACATACCTCTCCTGTTAGCCATTTGGTATGAGTGATCCAAGCTCACTGTGGTGGATTACAAAATTGTTGCCTCTGATTTGAGAGGGGATTACAGAAACAACAACTTCTGTATCTCGTTTCTTCTACAATGCATCAACGAGCTGAGGGTCAACAAAAGTTAAGTTTTGTTTTTAGGTTACATGTGTATAAACTATCCGACAGAAAGTGGATTAAACATAGACTATTGAAATTAATGTCAAACACATTTTAATCATTATCATGCCTATTATATGCATTTTCCTCATTTTCTAAGCTTCAAAACTATGATTTGTGTGTATTGTTTGGTTGGGCATGGCCCAGAGGAATACAGTCATTGCACCTCCAGCCCTCCAGTCACTCTTTTTAACAGTAGTACACAAGTTATCTTTTTCGTGTTCAGCTTTCAAAGTCTCAATTATCATGTTCCAATTTACTCATTTACACTTTGTCACTGACTCATTACCTTATCTTCATACAGTATTTGTACTAGGACTTAACCCTTTTTAGTTAAACTGTATGACATAAACTTCATTGATGATACTTAATAGGACATAAAATCACCTCTGATGTTGAATCCTTTGAAGAGAGAGGTGTAATTTCCTGTGCGGCCTTATTATTACTCACTGTTTCAACAGATGTGTATGGAGATTCTGATTTGACCTTGTGTTGCACGTTCTGTAAAAAAAATAAATAAAAAGCTCATTAGTACAGTGTACATTTTAGGACATCCTCAGGATCAGGCTTCAGCATCAGAACTCAGGTGAAAAGGCATAAGGTCTCAGGAAAACCTCTGTCAGACATCCACTGAACAGCCTCAGAAAAAAGTCATCAGACCAAAAGGCATCAGACTGAAACCAAAAGGCGTCAGACCAAAAGGTGTCAGAAAAAAAGGATAAATAAAATTAATAATATTTAATAAAAACATACTATTTTAAATTCTACAAACTTTGATTCTGCAGACCATGGATGCAGAGTATTTATTTATTTTTATGGTGGGGATGTCCAGACTATTCTCTATCACTGTAATTAATGACATCATGAACACACGACACGAGCGGGTGTTGTGCCAAAAAGAGACTGAGCATTGCTGGTTTACTTTTATTGCTGCTGCTGATATTTTCACTTCCTGATTCCCAACTTGTGTTGCACCACAGAAAGGGTGAGATAGCAAACAGGTAAAAATGGACATGGTGTAGCTTCTGTCAAGTCCATTGCTGCATTCTACAAGCATTAGCAAAACATTCTTCTCCTGTACAAGATGAGCAAGACAGTAATCGATAACAAATAAATATTAACCAAACTCAAAAAACAAGTTCAGCTTCAAAATGTAACTAAATGTGCATTTTCCAACATGTTATAGAAGTTTATTTTAAACACAAATCATCTGCTTCAGTCTCTTTTCAGCACGACACCTGCTCGTTACTAGTTGTGTTTTGATGACGTCATTCATTACAGTGATAGACAATTAAATGACTAGTCTGCAACTCCTCCTCCTCAACAACAACAAAATACTATTTAAAAAAAATACTATAACTGTGAGTTCACACCAAATGCGATGGAGGTGATTGCCTGTAACGCAAGTATCGTGTCGCTTGATACATTTGTCACTTTTTTTTTTATCATTGCTTCAAATGCGCAATGACGCAACCCACCTCCTGTTATTTTCTTTCTGTTCTCAACCAAGGCTGAGTATTATTAATTGAGTATTAAATATTAATAAATATAAATATGAAATATTCGCAACTTAGCAGGAGGCTGTACCTCCTCGCTGACCTTCCTCCAGGCATTACCTTTTTTATTGCGATTGCTGAAAAAGTACAACTTTGTGTCGGAGAACTCCAGTAACCACACACAGCCACAATATATATTTTAACAAAGCCACAATAATCTTCTCCTCCATGTTTTGAAATGTGCGTCCGGCGTAACTATGGTAATTATGTCGATGACGCGGTTAGATATCAACGCTGATTGGATGACCTTATGCCTTTTCATTGCATCATTAATTTGACTTTGAGGAAACTTGTGTCGTTCATCACGTCCAACGGTGTGAATGCATGGTAATACTAATACTAGTCTAATACTCTACACCCATGTTCTGCAGACTGTTAAATCAAAGTTTGAAGAAATAATAATCTGTTTTTATTAGGGCCGGGACCTTAACGCGTTAATTACGATTAATTAATTACACAAAAAATAACGCCTTAAAAAAATAACGCATTTTAATCACACTTATTTTTGTACCGCCCTAGTTTTTATATTAGACTTATTTTTCTAATGTTGTTTAATCTGATTACTTTTTTTCTGATGTCTTTTTTGGGACATCTTTTGGTCTGACGCCTTTTGGTCTGACAACTTTTGGTCTGACGCCATTTGGTCCGACGCCTTTTGGTCTGACACTTTTTGGTTTGACAACTTTTGATCTGACACCTTTTGGTCTGACACTTTTTGGTCTGATAACTTTTGATCTGACACCTTTTGGTCTGACACTTTTTGGTCTGATAACTTTTGGTCTGACAACATTTGGTCTGACACCTTTTGGTCTGATACCTTTTGGTCTGACACCTTTTGGTCTGACGCCTTTTGGTCTGACAATGTTTGGTTTTGGTCTGACGCCTTTTGGTTCCGGTCTGATGACTTTTTTTCTGAGGCTGTTTAATGGATGTCTGACAGAGGTTTTCCTGAGACCTTATGCCTTTTCACCTGAGTTCTGATGCTGAAGCCTGATCCTGAGGATGTCCTAAAATGTACACCGTAGTACAACTGCATCAACCTCGAACTTCGTTAAGTCACCTCTCCAAACAACAGTTACATCCTCATTCAAGTCAATTATCACATTGCCTATACGTTTAATTTACTATAAATCATGACAAATTTTAATAAATTTCTTGACAAAAATACATAAATAATAAATCCATCATTAAATATAAAATTATTAGCACAGCACATTCTCTATGCCATCCCTTCAATGTCCTGATCCAAACCAAGATTCCAAAAGTCAGAGTGCGTGAGGATGATGTTGTCCACCATCGGAAGGTGCTGTGCAGGACTTTTAGTCTCATCCAAGACCTGTGACAGCTGGTGGAAGAAAACAAAAACTTTAAACATTTGATTATACAGTATTAATGACATATATAGATATCCACAGTGGCACAATGGTTGACTTGACAAGTTGTTCCTGGGTGTCTTGGAGTTCCTGTCCCCAGCATGCTCTGTCTGCTGACAACTTATGGAGACTAGTGAAGTCTCCTTGAGGTCTCTGCTCACTGTCATCAATTACTAGTGAAAAAAGTAACACCAGAAATATAAAAATTAAGTGTAAAATGTCACATTTCTACTCTGAATCAGATACAATTTATAGCAATGACTCACACTCTTGAGACTCTTCTTGTTCTTTACTGTTGCCAGCTAACCCTGTTGGCATTCCAGCCAATGGGGAACAAGATATAGGAAAAAAATGTTACATACATTATTGCCTAAAGTAGATGAAGACAACAAATGTGCATAAATATTCAATAACATACCGACTACCCTTCCATGGCTGTTACACTGCATTGCAACATCTTGCTATATTGGTCCATAACCTTTTGGTTCTTAGCCATGCTGTGATGCTGGTGGACTATATTTCTCTGTAGAAATATATGTGATGAGGGGGTAGTCATATTCATAAAGTAATTGTTCTCTCTCATCCCCGCGAACAGCTGCTCAACACACTGGCTGTTGATGAGACCAGCAAGCTCAGGTACAAGCTCCAGCTTTCTCAGAACCTCTCTCTGGTCTTTGCTGTTGCCCTGGTGGAGCACGTCGTTCAAAGCAAAATGCTGTGAGGACCCAGTGAGAGGGTGACCATCCTTGTCAGCTGGCACCTTACCATTTTTGAGCCAAGGCATGTTGACATGAGCCTTGCCGTTTGAGTCCTGCTTAATGTTCTCTGCGGTGGGATTCAGTAACCTTCCTTGAAAAGGGGCAAAGAGTCCTGGCTGCCTGCGGTTGCCATGCTGTGCCAGCCCCCTGGCATAATCGTACACTGACACATTGGGAAAGTGTTTCCATGATAGCAAGAGATCCATAAAATCACGTGGACTCTCTGCTCTTAGGTTGAATTTGAGTGAATACACAACCCCACATGGACAGGTGATTACAGCCCAAGCACCTGTAAGACAACAGAAAAAACACAGTAGAAGTAATAACTGACATAGGAGCATGGCTAACCTACATAACTACATAATGATACTGTCATTTTTTGAACACGACAAGATAACGAGGCACCCTACACCTTCTCAAACACCTTATTGTAGGTGACTCTACTAGACATTTTGTCAGACAGTCTCATGACAAGATCCACTTTGGACCCTTTGTCATCCACACCACACTGTTTGCACAGTGCCCTGATCTCCTGTACCTGTTGTGAAAATGTATTTCAGTTGATCATGTCAATAAAGCATAGACATCATTTTTGTTAACACAAAGCGGTGGATTTTGCATAGTTTCATCCACTAATTCACCTTCAAGTTCACAAGCATCATCATCATTAAGGTTTTCATCATCTCCATCATTTGGCATTTTGGGGCTTTGCATTTTTTCAAGTTCGGTGTTTAAGACTGAATTTGACCTACGGGTGTGTGGGCCAATCCATGGGGTCCAGTGATGGTAACTTGGGGGCACAACATAAGGGTTCCTCCAACCACCTTTGATTAGGATGTGATGAGAATTAGCTATTATTACATACTGTACCACAACATTTAACACATATTGATATACTTTACTTTCAGTGCAACTGTTCTCAAACTGTTCTGTCTTTTTACATGACTTACATGGAATAAAACCATGACTGGTCATTTCTGTGGCCACAGCATCCCAGAAGTTGTTAATGTCCACATGACCATCATAACCATCAGGTGGGCTTTGGATTTTACTCACTGTTAGAACAGTAGTTTGGTTTTTATAGTTCAATCACTTAAAAAAAAACTCTAAACATGACACTTGATACAGAAAATGCCATCAGTGTTATTCAAGGACATTCCACTTCCACCATAATTCAGAGACAGAAGAGGTGTTGTATAAACAATTAAGATAAAATATGTAAAATAACAGATTATCAAACTCACCTGGCATATTGAAAACGCCTTTCTTGTGAAGATCAATCACAACAACCGCTGGGTTGTATCCACATGACACATAACTGTAAGTGTAGTTGTGGTTGGTAAGGGCGGCCTCAGTTGGATGGGGCGTCTCTGCCTCCGTGCTCTTCACCTTGCGAAATAGTTCCCTCTTCGTAACGAAGAGGTGCCATTTAGCAACAGCTTTGTGTGTGCAAGACTTTCTTGGCTTGGAGCAGGGACAATGCCAGTTGTTCTTTTTTGTCTCATATGACACAATTACTCTCCCCATCTTACTATAATATGTTATTTTAGGCTCAGACACAGAGATGTGAAATTTGGATGGGGGACCACCCACAGTCAGATGCACAGACAGCGGCACGCCCTCTGCATTAGCATTTTTTTTGACAATTCAAGAGATGAGCCTTGCGCTCCACACCAAACCATTCTGTACCATTGTCTCCAAGGCCTCAGCTGTAAGGGTCACAGTCTGATTGTCAATTCTCATTGTCGTGGGCAATATAGTAAAGACAGTAAATGTTGGCACTCACAAGGCAACATCCCGCTCCAGTGTTGTTTTCGTCAACGATGACTGCAAAGTCACCATTCAGACGGCACTTTTTTCACTGCTGGGCACATGACTTTCTGCTGGGCGTTGGACAGGGGCTGCTGGGTGCATTCTTTATCTGCTGGGTATTGCAGGGGCTGATGGACGCTGTGCAGGGGCTGCTGGGTGCAGTCAGGGGCTGCAAACACACCAGGGGCTGCTGGGTGCAGTGCAGGGGCTGCTGGGTGCAGTGCAGGGGCTGCTGGGCGCTGTGCAGGGGCTGCTGGGTGCAGTGCAGGGGCTGCTGGGCGCTGTGCAGGGGCTGCTGGGTGCAGTGCAGGGGCTGCTGGGTGCAGTGCAGGGGCTGCTGGGTACAGTGCAGGGGCTGCTGGGTGCAGTGCAGGGGCTGCTGGGTGCAGTGCAGGGGCTGCTGGGCGCGGTGCAGGGGCTGCTGGGCGCTGTGCAGGGGCTGCTGGGCGTGGTGCAGGGGCTGCTGGGCGCGGTGCAGGGGCTGCTGGGTGCAGTGCAGGGGCTGCTGGGCGCGGTGCAGGGGCTGCTGGGCGCGGTGCAGGGGCTGCTGGGCGCGGTGCAGGGGCTGCTGGGTGCGGTGCAGGGGCTGCTGGGTGCAATACAGGGCCTGCTGGGGGCTGAGTGTGGACCTTTGTTTTTGTATGGGCTGCAGCATGCTTCTCCTCCTTGTGTTTTTCTAAAATTGTGCAATGAAAATGTGTCATTGTTCTACAAGGTAAGCCACACTTGATCATTGTGAATTCTGAAAGAAAGACATATGACAAGACCAATCTCAGAACACAAATGCACAACTTAAAAATTTAGTTTCAAAGTAAGCAGACTTTTATTGGACAAGATACAAACAAAACATTTTGAGGCCACAAACAACAGTTACATTAAAGGACAAAACAAGCAACAAAAGAACAAAACCTGACCATGGCATAGAGCAGACAAGGTAAGGACAGTCTGACTGTCTGAAGACTGAGATTAGTTGATTAAAGGAGTCATCACCTGGAAATGGCATTTTTCCTTGTTAGAACATGTATATTGGTGTTGGGCCTCAGTGGAAACTTGCCTGAAAACCTGGGGTTTGAAAGAGGCTGAGTTTTTTTCTTTGGGCTCTTTGTTTAAGCCAGAGTAATTACGAGATGTTGACTCTGCTCCTATGGTGACGTCACCGTGGAGCCTGCTTTTATAAACACACCTCTCTCTCCGACTTCTGCCACACCGCCATTACTTATTGTTTTATTTCCCACTGTAGTGCTGTAATTTGGTCACTTTATTAAGTTTTAATAATTTTTCATGTGAGAAAGTAAGGATTTAAATCCCAAATATGCGGTTAGTTTATCCAAATTATGGCTCTTTAGAAGTTTGCTCCGACGAGTGGCTCCTCAGCAACCCGTCTGCAGTGCTCATTAACCGGCCAAACTACGTCGTCATGCCTGGGGAGGAAACAATCAGGTTTGTAGAGGTTTACCCTCGACTGGTCACATTTTTTTAGGACATAAATGTTGGTCTCACTGATGAAATCTAACAATTGTGGCAGTTTGTTGGAATGAAAAGTGAAGCCTCACACAGAGGAGCAGCTCTGCCCTGGGGCTCTGTAGCCTACGTACACAAATCACCACATTTGCATCAATAGATACACGTTTTCAATGAACCGATTGCATTTTGTTTTATTTTATTAAGTTATAACCTATAACATGGTTACGGTATACAACAGAGAGCAGCATTGTATGCGGTTTCCAATACAGCAATGCCTGCATGTAACCCACCATTCCGGCTCTGTCCTTCCTGTGTCCAATCAATGCGCGCCTCATTACATATTAATACAATGAACATCCGGACCAGTCAAAACCTTGCGCTTACTCTCACCAGAGAAAGTTACCATATGAAAAAGTGTCAGAACAAGCTCTATGTTTGATTTTCTTTTTAAATGTTTCCAATACGTTTTAAAAATTGATTCAAAGCAATTTAAGGGGGGCTGGATATGTAAAAAAAAAACAGGTGATGACTCCTTTAACTGAGACAAGTCTGGCGTGCTGCTATTTGTTGAAACAAAAACCTGCAGCCACACCGGGGAGCATACATCAGTCCGTCTGCCCAACAGTCTGACGGATCATTTCTCCGACTGCTCATTCTACAGCGTTAAGGTCAGGTTTAGGGTAAGGTGAAGGGTTAGGGCTACTTAAAGGGACAGTATGGGACTTTACTGGCTTTTTATTGACAAAAATCAAATATCAGTAGGTTTGTTACCTTTAATTTCACTGAAGTGGAATCACACGGAGCAGAGCAACAGGCTGCTCAGGGCTTGCTATGGAGCCTTAGAATGAGTTGTTACAAGTGAGCTGCAGAACCACCACGCAAGATATACAATGGGGGGGTGCACAGAACCGGGCTGCCATGTTGAATCATGCAAAATGTTTGACGTTCAGTGTCAGGGACAGTTTTTCAGCAACAGTCTCCGTATTTACCCTGCAGCTTTCGTCTCGGGAGAAAGCTTTTCGTATTGCGCCTGTTAAATCTGCCACCACCGCGTGGCTGGTTGAGGCAGGTCGGAGGCACTGGTGTTCCTTCAGGTGCAGTCAGACAGTTTTGGGATTTTGTATTTGATGAGTTATTTTACTGATGAGGGAAACCAAGAAATTCCCTTAGCTCAGGTAAACAAGCCCAACATCACCATGACAACATATTGTCACGCCTGTATTGTTTTGCCTGGCGGACCGTTTGTTTACACCTTGTTTATCCTGTTACAAACCTACGGTTGTTTTTCTGACTTCTGCCCGAGTTCATGACAATGCAACATCAATTTGCCAAAATGTTGAACTATCCCTTTAAGGGTTAGGGCTACTTAAAGGGACAGTATGGGACTTTACTGGCTTTTTATTGACAAAAATCAAATATCGCTTTCATAAATACGTATTTCACTTAAGTGGAATCACACGTTCAATGCAGGCTTTTCGAAACCTTAGAATGAGTTGTTACAGCTTCAAGTCATAAATATACAACTTTGAACCTTCTCTGCCATGTTGAATCGCCATTTTTACGTCCAGTGTTGCCGTGAAAGTCACTATAACAACCACTCACCTCACCAGACCTGTGAACTCACGGCGCCTGAACAAACTGTCATGACTGTTAGCTAGGAAGGAAGGAAACACTGGTGTTGCCTTCAGGTTCAGACACCTGAATGCACCATGAGTTAGCAGCCCCCGCCCAACTGGAGGCATCTATTGGAAAGACGTAAAACGTGACCACATTCAATACGACATCCCTTGGCTGCATATTGTCACAGCCCTTCATTGTTTGCTCTCCTCATTGGATAACACTTGTTCCCACAAGGCTTGTTTTATCCTGGTTTACAGCAGAGCAGAGTTGTTTTTCTGAGAGACTGCCCGAGTTTACGGCTGAAACACTCCATGTAAGTGATTGCTGATGGAAAATAGGACTATTAGGGACTTATATTAACAAAAACATTCCACTGATATCTGCTTTAAGTCGGAGAAATGGGAGGTCGGACTAATCGATGCAAAAATAAAGAAATGTATGGTCTGAGAAATGGGTAGTCGGACAGACATCATGCACCCAGCCACACCGGCCCTTTGTGGAATTGGAGATGCCTGGGGACACTGGATCTCTGGACAAGGTGACTGGCACAAAAAAAAGGGAAATGCAGACAAAGTATACACATTTAAGGAGGTGGGGAACAGGTGGAAACAATCAAGGCAGGAAGAAAAAGGGACAAGTCACCTGAAATGAGAGACGACATACATTTCCAAATAAAATAGGAACATTGACCCCTTTTTTTTGTTGTTGTTGTGTTTTGTTTTATTATTATTTTTTGGGTTTTTTGTTTTGTTTTGTTTTGTTTTTCATGTTTCTTTCATATGGTTATTTGATTTAACTTTTTGCATTATTTGATTCTGTATGATCTTGGCATTGTTTTTACTTTGTTATTTACAAAGTATTTATATTTATATTTCATTTATTTATTTTTAAATGTTTAAGTGAATTCCTTTTGCCCTGATATTCACTGTTCGAATGTATTTTTGAAAAACTCAATAAAAAGAATTTTGAAAGAAAAAAATAGGAACATTGACAAAACAAAACAAACAAAACATGACTGGATAGACAAACAATATGTATGATGCACCTCTGTACTTCACTGAGGAATGGTCTTTTATATGGTAGTCCACCTCCATTTGTTTTGCAGAAAGGGCAGTTGAATAGTCCGCTGCTGGTGCATTGATACACGCTTGGTGTATCACCTTCCAGCAGGATACTGGTGTGTCTACATATCAGAGAGGAAAAGAAGAGACACAAAAGTAATAATTAGAAATCTACAAGACCAGAAATGATAAGGAATTTTTCACCTCAACAAGAAATGTTGATTCATGGATGCTAAGGATTGTCTCCAAGAGAAAGAACAGCTGACTGTCTCATGACAGCTGCAGCTGGACTGGGACAAATAATCAGCCCTGGATTGTAAACAAGGACTGTCAAATCGTGATAAAAACACACGACCTGGAAGCTATTCAGCTAAAATATTTCTCTTGTTAAAACATGCATATGTTTATTTAAAATTAGTGTTTAGGAGCATAGAATACAACAATGGTGTGCCTTTGATTTTATTCTGAGACACAGCTGCCTTTTAATGAAATCCGCTACCTGAAATCGCCGAAGCGGTACCAGGGGGCTGTTTATGTTTTGGAGTCTGCATGCAGGAAAGCCCCCCCCGGCTCTGTCCTTCCTCGTTTATTCTGAAAACCGGAAGTTTCAATGTTTGATTAAAATTATTTTTTTTTTTCTAATAAGTTTTACGAATTGATCCAAAGCGATCCAAGGGGGGCTGGATACGTAAAAAACCAGGTGATGACTCCTTTAAGCTAAAATACCCATGTATTTAAAATTAGTGTAGGAGCATAGTACAACGCCTGTTTTCTCAGTATGAAATTTTCGGTCCGTCTATTTGCAGTCTAATCTTTATTTGCAATGTTTAGTCAGGGGGCATAGCAGAATTACTGTTACGGAGCAAAAACGTAAAAATTTGTATGATGTTTCTTTATAATCTAACAAATAATTTTAGCCTAGGAGCCCTGAAAAAAATGTCTGTAAAATATCATATTACAAAATAATAATTATCAAATGAAATATTTCTGAAACACCTGCTATTTTTAAGCCTCTAAGCATCATACTTTTTTTTTAAATATACGAATACTCACACAAAATGTGGACATAACGTGTGTGTGTGTGCTACATATGTGTCTTTATTACACATTTAGCTTTATGTTAAAAGCGAGAAAGAAAGAAAAAATCCCCTCATCAATCTACACCCAGCCCCCCTTAATGACAGCATAAACCCAGAATTTTAGAAATGTTTGCAATTTAGAAAATAGAAAAAAAGAATAGGCTAAATATCAGCTGAACATTCAGAGCCTTTGCTGCAATGCTCATGTATGCCAGTGTAGGCCAATCAGGAGCTGTCAACTTATTGTATTAATCTTTGAGCCTAACTGTGTTGAAATAAATAGTTTGGACATGATTTGAAAGACACACCTCAATAAGATACAGCTAATACAGTTTATTTGCATATCTGAGCAAAGTGAGATCCATGAGGTCAAAGGAACTTCCCCAAGAGCTCAAATGTAGCGAGGCATAGAGCTGGACAAGGCTACAAAAAGACATTTGATAATCCTTCAATTTTCAGGCTGCTAATTATGGGTGGTATGGTGATGCAGTGGTGGTGCAGTGGTTAGCACTGTCGCCTCACAGCTGGGGCCCTCTTCTGGTCAGTGAAGTGAGAGGATCCAGCTCACCCGTGACCCTAGTGCAGGATAAGTGGTGGTCAGTGAATGACAGGTTTGAATTTGCAAACAACCACCTAAAGGTTGTGAGTAACTCTACGCAGCCTTTCATGTACACTGAGGAGTGAGCTTTCATTGGTCCACTCTGCTAAGCTGCTATATAAGGCTGCAGCAACTTTGTCTTTCTCAACTTTCTTCCTTCTCCCAAAAGGATCTGGAGCTCAGCTTTGTTTTGTTTTTGGGGTTCTTTGTTACCTTTCTAACCAGCTCTCACCAACTCCACCAACTGGTCAGTTTGGCTGGATGGCCAGCTCTACGAAGAGTCCTGGTTGACCCAAACCTTTGACCACTGTGCTCTTACAAACAATAAGTGCAGCAGGTCTTATTTTGTAGCCTTGTCCAGATCTGTGTCTTGCTATAATTATGTCTCTGTATTTACCTCAGATGCATCTGTGCAGTTGTTACTGTCAAGAGTTACAAGATCTTTGAAATCCTCCAACAAAGGATTGCCCATTCTAGTAATAGATCATCAATTTACTACATTCATTGACTTAATTTAATTTATAATAACTTTGGAATGATAAGGCTCCAGTGTTTCTCTGTCCCTTCCACATGTTTTTGCATCTTTGCACAACTAATCCATAATGATACTGTAATGCATGTTTTATACACATCATTTGGAAGGTTACTGGTCAGTGCACAAATTAAAAGTAGATTCAGGTTATACAATGGCCTAAAAAGAGCAAATTAGCTACCATCAATTTCTTTTTAAGACTTCAGGAAAAATGACATTTTTCATCAAATAATTTGATGGTTCTTTATATGGATATTTAAAAAAATTCTGTTGGGCTCCTAGGCTAAAATCATATAGCCTCGTGCCGAATTTCACACTTTTATCCGCTCCGTATCGGTAGCCCACTGCTTGACTGCAGTCTCATATCGCCCCAAAAGTACGTCAGCAAACCGGTAAAATGCTGGGTAGCCTACACCAGATTACGGACTGATAAGAACTAAGAACACGGTGGATCATCAAGGTGTAGAACCAAAGCCTTTCTCAATATTAGAAGGTCTCTGGTAGAACGCAAATACAGAGCATAACCTAACCTATTTCAAAAATAAAATAATGTTACTTCCTTCCTTGTCTGTGACAAATATTACAAACATTGCAAATATTACAAACATTGCAAAATAGCTCATTTCTCCGTACTCATTCTAAACTAAAAGGAAAAAACTTAAGTTCGGACTAATGGACCAAAAATAAAGAAATGTATGGTCGGACAAATTAGTCGGAAACTCGGAGAGATGGGATTTGCCCCATTGCAAACTCTGATTTGCTGCTCTGCAGAGTCTGCACACATTCTTCTTCGGCGGTCCATGTGGGGACAAGTGGGCGTGGCTCAAAGTGGGAGTGGGTCAACGTTGAGGCACGCCCCCGATCCGCGGGCGGCGGCCAGGGGCTTGTCGGCTTGTTTCCCGCGTCAGTCTGACCTGGACCAGCCGCCATCTTAGCTGATGACAAGCAGAAGAAGCTGCTGACTCACGCAGTTAGCCACCTCCTTAACATGGGTTATCTGAGACAAATTGTTATTGAAAACTTCAAGTCATGGCGAGGGAAGAAGGTTATCGGTCCGTTCATGCGATTCAATTGCATAATTGGCACAAATGGATCTGGTGAGTGACCCCCCCCCTCCTCTCCCTCCCAGTGGACGTTAGCCGTAGTGACCAATGGCTAGCTAGCCAACACTTTTACAACCGCAGCTGGGAAGAACGTATTAGCTTGATTGATTTTTATTCATAAAAATAAAAAGTGAATTGTCAGCAATGGTAAATTGAACCCTCATTTTGCTGAAGACCATAATGACAAACAGTTTCCTTAATGCAACATTACGTTATATAACCATTTCCAGACAAGGGGAACCATAATAGAGCAGGGCTAGACTAGCTTACGGTAGCTTTAACAAGTTAAAGAAGTCATTGCATTGTTTGTCCTAATTTCAAATACAAATGACCAAACCAGGCAAGTCTAACGTGATGGATGCCCTGGGCTTCGTCATGGGGGAGCGGGCTGCCTCCCTCAGAGTGAAGCACCTCAGAGATCTGGTTCACGGAGCCCACGAGGGCCAGCCCGTGTCCGACACTGCCCGCGTGTCCATGTGTTACTGCAATGATGAAGACGAGGAGACCGTCTTCTGTAGGACAATCACCGGTGAGATCAAATTGTATACTATTGTTGGTTGATCAGTTGAGGACGCCGCAGTCATGCCTATCCAACAAAAACGATGAATATCGAAAACATGTCGCCTCAAAATATGTGATTATTTTTCGTTATTATCGTTAATCTAGGCACAATTTAAATGAGGGTGCTATGATTGGGGCTAATTTGTATTCATATGTGTAACGTTACATGTATGTGGTCAATGATGGTCAACCCAAAAGGTATTTGAACTTACTAATCCAGAGCTTTATTGATATTTTACCCAGGGGGCAAAGCAAAAAAAACAGACACGGAGCGTTGTAAAAGGTTGTCCACCAGAAATGATATCTAGGATCTTCAAGGATTAAAACCTGGGTGGACAACCCGGTCAACTAGCTGCAGGAAAGCTACAGGGTCCAAAACCCCTCTTTTTGGGTCATTTTGCTGGCGAAAGTATGTAAATGCAAATACTTAGGTACTACAATGGCATTAAGAGTCATAGCCTACAACTCTAAAATTTGGCAGAGAGTATCTTGACACATCGGGGAAGGCAAGAAAAAAAGATTCTGGGGTTTGTTGCAACTTGATTTTAAGATGTCACCCTCAACATCCCTAAAAAGACGAAAAAAACTGACAAATTCTCATGAAAATTATTATTTTTCAGCACTTTATGGAGAACATCTATACCTAACACATATATAGAAAATTTCTTTAGTTCATAAGCTTCAATTTGAGTCCAAGCTAGCCTTTCTACTAGCTACTGGAAAGCTACAGGCTGTCTCCAAACAGTGCAACACCTATAGTGAAAACCTCCATGTTAGCTGGCCCCATTGGAATACATTGTATTCCGGGATCTCCCCAAAATGAACAGATAGAGAGAGAAGACCGTCGGCCACAGCAAGTGGGGGTTTTGAGATAGAAAGGCTAGCTTGGACTCAAATGGAAGCTTATGGATTAAAGAAATTTTCTATATATGTGTTAGGTATAGATGTCCTCCATAAAGTGCTGAAAAATAATAATTTTCAAGGGAATTTGTCAGATGAACAGTTGTTTTTTTGGTCTTTTTTGGGATGTTGAGGGTGATATCTTAAAATCAAGTTGCAACAAACCACAGAATCTTTTTTTCTCGCCTTCCCCTATGTGTCAAGATACTCTCTGCCAAATTTTAGAGTTGTATGACTATTTATGCCATTGTAGTACCTAAGTATTTGCAGTTACATACTTTCGCCAGCAAAATGACCCAAGAAGAGGGGTTTTGGAAAATAATTTTCCTGCAGCTAGTTGACCGGGTTGTCCACCCAGGTTTTAATCCTTGATGGTCCTAGATATCATTTCTGGTGGACAACCTTTTACAACGCTCCGTGTCTGTTTTCCAAAAAAATGTGACTTTGCCCCCTAGGTATTTCTCCTGTTGTTGAGCAAGTTACAACGTAATAATTTCACTTAATACAAAACTAATTTGACTGAAAACTGGAAATATGTGTTTGCAAGCATTACAGTAAAAGCTCTCAGATACAGTGTTTGTTATACAGTAATGAAATGAGGAGTTTGATTCCTTCTCAAAATAAATGCCTCAGTCAGTTTTGGTCAAATCTGTCTTACCTGCCATTCATTGTATTTTCCAGGTGACTCCTCTGAGTGTCGGGTCAATGATGTACACGTTACTCTTGCCAAATATATTGAGGAGCTTGAGAAGATTGGCATTGTGACTAAAGCTCGAAACTGTCTGGTGTTCCAGGTAAAATTTGAAGGGACTACACTGAAATGTACAAATAAACAGAAAAACACTCAAAGGGCACTGATATCTGCAGATCACGACATTGTGAAGTGTTATACAGTACATTTACTGCATTTTGGTCTTGATGGTTTATTCATGTTGTTGGTTTAAAATCTTCACTGCTTTGTACCCTATTTCCAGTCTGCACAGAGAGCAGGACCTGGCCTAAGGTTAACAAAATGTAGATGATATTCTTTCTATTCAGCACCTAACAGATGTGGTTGTGTTTTTATGGTGGATATCCAAAGTGCTACAGAGTGTTTGAGTACCAAAAGCAGAGATGAACTAGAGCAATTGAAAGAATATATGAAATAGTGGCATTGGAAACAAAAAATGATAACGATGACATGAAAAGTGAGGTGCAAAACAGGCACAATGAGTAACAGCTGTTAAACATTATACTCATCACTAGGGGGCGGTAGAATCCATAGCTTTGAGGGATCCGAAGGAGAGGACCAAGATGTTTGAACTCATCAGTCAGTCATGGGAGTGCGCTGCAGAATATGATAGGAAGAAACAGGCCCTGATGAAGGCTAAAGAAGACACACAGTTTCACTTCAACAAGAAGAAGTCTGCCACTGTTGAAAGGAAGCATGTTTCCCTGGAACGAGTAGAGGTAAGTACACAGACATTAGGAAGGTAATGTTTCTGTTTTAACTCTCATCCCCAACATTACATCACACTTGCCTGTAACATTCATAAACAC